>JAZGTI010004350.1:0-28363 GCA_036877585.1 Botia kubotai | reverse complement strand
TGGCACACAAAACGCGCGATCGTCAAATAATCTACATAAGCCATATAATCATATAAAGCGAGTGTGGACGTGTCCAGCTGGCGCACTAACCACAAACTGTTTATGAGCAGAACTAATGATGACTCACAAACACGCTGAGATCACTTACTTCCTCCGTCTCTTTCTCCCCGAATATGCACGGCTGTGATAAACCAGTCAAGCTGCTGAAGACAGACGGTGAACGCGAGCGCTGCGTTACGGAGTGACTGAATGAATGAATGAGCGGAATGTGACAGCAGCAGCAGCAACAGGCCAGAAGCAACAAGCGAGTCACTGCCGAGAGGGCGGAGTCCGCCCCGAAACGCCATCCGATTGGCCGAGCTACTTCGCGTATGTAAATTGATTTGATTTCTTTATTTTTCAACTTCCACATTTTGGACGGATTGGTTTGACCCCCGCGCGCGTGTGTGACTCAAATATTAGTATTTAGTGATATATTAGTTATATACGTCACATGTAAATAACATGTCATGTATGCATGTGTAATTTGTGTGGGTGTGTATATGTAAGTAATTATATATGTATAATTATATATAATTATGGTTTCATATGACATATATGGACATATATTACATTTGTATGTGGGTACCCTAAAGCCCCTTTTAAGTTCACTAACCAGTTCTTAGATCTGTCCACCGAAGGCCATTATTCTGAAAGAAAAGCTATTAAAGAGTGTAAACTCATAAAAAGTCATGAAACGATAAGAGCGCAGTAACAGTTTTGATATCCTAAAGTAACACGCAGTAAAAATGTTCGTCTTCTCTGAACTTTAACACATTTTCTTCCTGGTGATCCATGAATCTCTTGATCTGATGATCTCACAGCTTGTTGATCTGAACGCTGACTGTGAACCTCATTTCTTGCTCTGAAGTCTGAGTCATATATACGGTCTATTAAATAGTGCATGTTAGAACAACACAGATCACGATGACCGTGATTATAATCAGTACTTCTCTGGTTCAGGTACTGGTTAAAGATAACAGGAGCTGTATAAATGAAATAATCACAGCTGTGGTTTCACAGAGGACACACCTTCCTTCCAGCGGCCACGTGGCGCAAATAGGAATCAGTCTGATCTCTGACATCATTCTGAAGCGGATAAAGCAGGTCGGTGTGTTTATGTACAGGTGTGCCACGAAATCCTGGACCGCCCAGAGGATCACAAACACCAGCTTCACCCTGCAAAACAAAACATCCCTCTGACAGACTCTGTACCTGTTTAACGAGACTAAAAGTTCAAAAGTTCACAAGCAGGGAAATGAAATCCTGCAGGCAGTTTATGTATCGGTAAACATTTTGGCCCAGTTCGTCCCTGAGGTGGACACAACGTGTCTATCTTGAGTCCATCCGGTCTCTATCTCCCAGGATCTCCATCATACCCTTGAACAAAAGTCAATAATCACAAAGCAGTTGAGTTTGAGAAGGCCAGTTTTTAACCAGATAAAACCGGTAATCTTTTACCGCGGGTTCTGATAAACCAGCAAGACCGATGGTTCCCATCTCACCCTGTCCAACTCTTCCTCCGAAACCTTGTTTATCTGGTAGCCCTGGAGGATCCTGACAACATGAAACCACAGATAACAAAAGTCAGATTAGTTCTTTCAAAACCCGCTCCTTCAATTTCCAGTTCTTCAGCTTTAAAGGTGGAGAACAGTGAAGATCTGAACCTCAATATCTCACACAGTCTGGCCTAAATCACCTTTCATTCAACACTGTGCTTTCACACCCTGAAGATCACAGACAGAAAAAGGTCAAGCAAACAAAAACATCCCAAAACAGTTATATGTTTTTTCTCCAGCTACACATCCAAAGAAATACATCGTTTTTCAGCAGCCCACATAAGAGAAATCACAGTCAAAAATGTGTTTATCCCATAGACAGATGTTTTGCCTCTCTTCTGTCATCTTTGTTATTATCTAGTTATTTCATGTGCTTTACGTATTTTATAGATAAATGAAGCCAAACTGACATTTCCTCAGAAATCGGACTCGACAGCTCAAATGATAAATCATTATTATACATTTACAGTTATGAATCGGGTTAAGCAGATTGTGTTGAACACTGATCTGTCATCTACTTGCAAAATAAACAGATTTTGTTCATCTTTAATTAAAAAAATTACTGATTGATCTTCAAAGGAGCTGGTTTAAGTAATCTTACTGGATCATCTGAGGTTCCATGTTTTCCTGCTTTTCCATTAAAACCCTTAAACAAGAGTGTGAAAACTAAAGATATATAAATGAGCTACTTTAATGTCTGGTGGTCCTGGATCTCCAGCAGCACCCTCAATTTCCATATCACCCTGTTTGAATAAAAATACTTTTACATGTATGCATTTGGCAGACGCTTTCATTCAAAGCGACTTACAGTACATTTTGTCAGTGTATGTGCTCCTTGGGAATCAAACCCACGACCTGTTGTACTGCTAACGCAATGCTCTACCAACTGAGCTACAGGAACACTTAAGCATGTATTTGCTGCAAAATATGACTGTATTTTATACACTTGTATAAATAAAATAAAATAAAATGCATGTCTGATATCTACCACACGAGGGCGCAATAGCTTAACAAATCTCTCCAGATTCTCTCTCTCTCTCTCTTTCTCAAAGTCACTTAGTAAAGCTTTAATGTCACGTCTGCAAAGGATTAAAATATTGTCAAAGCTTTACTGATTACATAAAACATTTGTAAGAAATAAACAGGTTTATGTACGAGACACCCTGAAATAGTCTCTCAACCCTGCTCTCTCTCTCTCCATCTTACAGAAAAGTGTCGGTTTTATTCAATAATTCCTGTAAGCCTCTTCCTCTTTTCAGGATAATATTTCCCTCTCAGTGTCATACAATAAGTCACTTGTTCGTAAGCTCGATTCACTGCAGCTAAATGACCCTCTCTCTCCTCCTCTCTGCGCTTTATTATTGAATAATCCATCAGCAAACTCAATTTTTTGTTAGCACTCGGACTTGTAATGGGGCCTGAGACGCGTAAGAACCACAGCTTTAGACGGAGCTAAAGATTTCTCTTGAAAACACAGAAATCTCTCTATAGATGTACTGTATTCAGGGGAACGTATGACGTCATTGTTTACGTTTAAACATTATCATATATTCTGCTATACTAATGTAAAACATTAACATACGAGTAAACAGTAAATCAGTATGTCTGGTAAAGACTGACAACCAAGCTAACAGGGAACGTTTTCAGAACATTGGTAAACATTTTCTAAAGGTTCTTTCGATGTTAAAAACATTCTTGCAGTAACGTAATAGAACGTTTTTAACATTCGTACATACATCATATGTATCAAAAACGTTATTCTTAAGTTGTTAGTGTAATGTTTTAAAAACTTTGCATAATAAAAATGTTTGAATACTGTTCTTTTAACAACCAATAATGTTAATACAACGTCTAAGAAACTTGATGTTTTGAACGTTCCCAAAAAATTTAAAAATATTGTTTTTAACGTTTTTGTTACTTAATGGAAACATTAGGGAAACGTTCTTACAACCTAAATTGTTATCTGTGAAATTAGTGACAAAAAATCTGACAAAATCATTTGCAAAAATTATGGAATAATTTTGAAATATGCTGTGTGCATATAGTGCCGCCATCTCTGTGTATGTTTCTGTGCATCTGATTGGCTGAGAAGACAGAATTTGATGATTCAGTGACACGCTATTTTTATATCATTTATCCGCATTGCTTATTAGAGACTTGTGCTTGTTTTTGTGTGGGATGTTTAACCTCCTAGGGGAAATTATCTTCTTCTAAGACAAGAAAAAACAATAACCAAATAAACGAAATAATACAATAAACAGCAAATAATTACTGCGTAAAATGTAACGTGGCCGATATTAATTACAGGAGTCTGTCACCTATATGGGAATTACATACTTAGTCGGTTTTCCATTTTGTTAACAAAATAGATGCTTTGCTGAAAATCACATAATTGCAATTTAAAGATGTAATCTCTGTTTGAAGCATAAAATTTCAGGTACGTACTTGCAATTAAGAGATATTTTCTTAACATGGATGATCAGTTTAAATTCTGAAGAACTGCTGTAAGAACCAGATACAAACGCTGCACCGTCTACAGTACCCGCACACGTGATACAGCAGCCGGATCTTCTTTAATCTGTTTACAGATGGACATTTCCTGCGAAATCTGACCTGACAGCCGAAATGTATTATTAATCATTAATCATTATTATAATCTTACTGTTGTGAATCAGGGTAAGATAAGAAGATCATGTTGAAGACTGATCTGTTATGTACGTTCTTAATAACTAACTTTGTCGTGTACGTTTGCACTCCTAGCGGCAGCATATGGAACAGCAAAAATAATGAGTGTTTTCAAGCATTCCCTCTGTGCTATTGGTCACACGCAGCACCACCCAGCCACATTGTTTACTCATTTTAAAAGTATTATCACCTTAAAAATCGAGTTAGATTACAGCACCACTACAATGGGTCATTTATTGTACTGGGTGCAGTGGTGGATTTCTCTTGACAGGAAGCAGAGGCACCTGAATAACAATCAGCCTCTGACTGGTCGCTTCTGGCTGTTTTGGCTTTAGGAATATTTTGGTTTCCTGCATCCTCTTGTCTAACCTGTGAAGCATCATCTCTCTCTCTCTCTCTCTCTCTCTCTCTCTGTCTCAGTGCAGAACTAACTCCCTCTCTTTCAGCTATGGGACTCTTCGGTTGATGAACGAGCGTTTGCTCACACTTTGAGTAATTTTCTCATGGGCTGTGTGTTCCTCAGTGTTGTGGGTCTGTAAATCTCATAGATGTCTGTATTATTTTTCCATGGACGTTGTTTTATTGACCAAGGTGCTGCCGGTGCTGGTTTCCATGGTTACGGATGTCCAGTTCCGAGGTGAAACTGTTGCCGTTGGGATTGAGTCATCAATGGATTTTTTGGGGACACGTCATTGACTGTATCCTAAACATTAGTTGGAAAGACGGAATTGTGACGGAATTTTCTCTTGTCATGGTAAGCTTCCCTTCAGTTTGAACTTTGACCTCTGTGGCCCTGATTTGACCTGATTTCTTTAGCTTATGGAACATGAAGGTACCTGGTGTTGGGTCGATATTTTTCTCCCTTGTGACAAGTTTAGACTTGCATTCAGGGTCAAGCATGTCTCTACAGATACTGGAAAGACAAACGATTAAGTTGTTTGGTGGGCTGAACTGAACCGGAAGATTCAGTCCATGTTGTTTCAAATGTGCCATCAAAACACCTCAGTGGTGATTCAGGATTGATCAGGATCTGATTTAAAGATATCTGTGTGACTACATGTCTGACACTCGAATCAACAGGTGACACTGGAAGAGCTGATAAATACGCAACGATAACTGTTAGCTGTGTCAGTCTTCACAGTTTTATCTTTACCCTTCTTGTTCGCCATGGCAACCGAGGTGGAGCAGGATTTGTGCCTTTTCTTCATCTCTCTTGAAATAGGTTTCAAGTGGAACATATGGTTACACATTAACCTTGATTATGATTCACAATATACAGTCTGAGACCACAAAAGCAAAGGAAGGTATAGAAATCCACAAGAAACATGCCTCTAAATGAAGCACAAAATGGCATTCCCAATATCCTAAAATATTCCTTTTTTTTTTAGAAAACTTCTTTAGCTATCCATACATAAAAATAGCTTGTACATAGTAATGTTGCATAAAAGTAATTGGTGGTCATACAAATCCCAACATCCCAACATACAAATATTAGTGTGAGGGACAATACAAGCTCATCTTTACCTGTTTCACTGGCTCTTAGACGCAATTTGATTGGTGGTCTTCAAGATGTAAGAAGTAATCTGCAATTTTATGTTTCAGACAGAGATGGCGGTAGAGAGGTGAAAGATAAAGTAACACTAGCAGACTGCAGAACCGCTTCTGTTTGCTTTTCTCATGCGGAGAACTGTGAACTGTGTTACTCTGTGCCTGTGTTGTCATCTAGGTTACAACGTGACCGGCTAGTTTGCATAGCAAAGAGAATTAGCTGCCTGCTGCACCGCTAGCCCTCTTGTCAGTGAACTTGGGCTGTAATTATGGCAACAGCGGTTGTCAGGGGCAACACTTACACAAGAAAGCATTCACTACAAAGGGGACCAGATTTGCGGTCAATAGTTTGGCACTGTGATACTTATAAGTGCTAATCCTTACAGCTTGTAGACTACTGTGTGAGAGAAAATGTCAGTCATAAAGAATATGTCGTTCCTCTCTCACAAGCAGCCGTGTTTGATGGATGTATGGGTCTGAAATGATGTGGCAGCAGATGGTTTGTCTCGCCTCGGCTCCCTCACATATGCTGAGCTGCAGTAAACAGAGCGAGCGTCTGCACCTGGAACAGGTTCAGCTCCATACAGACTCCTGGCCCAACGCTTTACTGGCCATCAAAGCAAGAGAGATTCACCTGTCACTGAGAAGCGTCTCTACAGACTCCCCGGCTAACAATTTTAGGTTGTAAGAACATTCCTGACACCCTAACGTTTCCATTGAGTAACAAAAATGTTGTTTTGAATGTTCTAAGAACTTTCTCTGTCTCTGTACTGCTGTATAATACAGACAGATATAATAACTGCTCTTTTAACTAAGCTAATTTATTTCAGTGTTTTAATTACTACAAATTTTTCTGCTCTTTACTGTCTGTCTGTTTACACAGAGGAATTCTGGGAAAATGTTTACCTCTGCATCCACAAACAGTCTTGTTGGATCATCATCGTGTTTTTCATTCCTCTGGAATGTTTTTAACATTATATAACATTATATACATGTTTAATGTATAACCAAGTAAGGTGGGTTATCTATGAAACAACAGATGGTTAGAGTCACTTGAAAGTGGGACAGGCCGAATATAGACAACATCAATAAATCATCATCAACAGTCCTGATAAAGTGATAAAGTGCTATACAGAATCTCACAGCCTGAAACGGAGTTTATAAATAACAGTGAAACTGCCAACCGAACTGTATAAGAGACAGGAAATGTTCAAAGGCACAGAAGTGTGTTCCCAACACCCTCAGAGCTGATAGAAAACAGCAGACTGGCACAGAATCAGCTCTAACCATTGGCAACCAGGATCCCTTTAACCCTATAAGCGCCACACTCGTAATTATTTATAGTAATTTACGTTTATTAATGAGGAGAGCAGACTATGCGTGGTATGCAGTATGACTAAACCCAGCTAACAATTTTAGGTTGTAAGAATGTTTCCCTAATGTTTCCATCAAATAATTAAAACATTCCGTGTTATTTTGAATGTTCCAAAAATGTTGTCTAGAAAAAGGTTTTCAGACATTTTTGCTTGGTTGAAAGAACATTATTTAAACATAATTTTTAAATTCTGTAATGCTTTAATATAGAATAATATTTTTCATATATGTTACATAATGTTAAAAAAAAGTCCTATTAATGTTACTCCAGGAACTTGATCATTTTGAGAGAACTTTAGCCAGCGTTCTGAGAATGTTCTCTGTTAGCTGGAAAGATCTATTTAATATCTATGTATCCAGTGATGTGAGGTAAAGTACAAAATGCTTAACATACTGTATCAGACATAATGTGTGACACAAGATTTAGAAAGCAGAGACTCGTGTGCAATGGCAATCTTTTTTATTTCATAGAATGCACGAGGCAGCGACCCCCAGCATCATTAGAACAAGTACCAAATACTCTCTATTCACATTCAGAAACATGTCAAGAAAACAAATTACAACACAACACGTGATACAGAAATTCTCTCGAGGGGGCAACTTATCCTAAAATGCTTCTTAAAGATGCTGGATATATAAATCTAACCAAAGAGTGTGACATTAAAGATGTTTGAAGCTGCTGTTTCATTTGTTTTTGTTTTCCAGAGAGATTGTTTTGTGGTGGTATCCCAGCTAACGTTTTGAGAATGTTTCCCTAACATTTCCTAACAAAAACATTAAAATGCCGTTTTTGAATGTTCTTGGAACATTAAAAACTTCCAGTTTTAGATGTTGTTTTAACATTATCCAAACATTTTTCATTCTGTAACAGTTTCTGTAACTTAAGATATTTGTTTTAATATATAACGTTAAAAAAGTTCTACCAATAATACTGCAGGAACGTGTTTTGATAACTTTGAAAGAACTTTAGGAGAATGTTAGCCAACGTTCTGACAACATTCTCTGTTAGCTGGGATGTTGGGTAAGCAATAATATTGGCATTTRTGAATCACATTCCATAATGTACTTTCATCACAATTCTCTAAAGACTAGATAATATCACGCTATGCCAGATTTCCACAGCTACATTTCAACAGCAGCTCACTCACAGTCAGGCGAAACGTCCATGTTGAATTTCAGCTAATGCGTTCATGAGAGCAGATTACAGCCTCAGTCAAGCGTAGCTTCTCTGCCGGGTCGAGCCCGCGAGAGAGAGACGCTGCTCTCAGATTTAGAGTGCAGCTCGTTCAGTTTCTAAGCCAAACTATGAGCGCAAATTCACAGCAAACGCTACAAACGACCCGAGGGCGACAAACACTCATTTTTTATTGCGCTCTCATTCTGTTATTGGAGCTAAAGGGGTGAATCTCAAGAAACAACTGGACTTTCTTCTTACTAAATAAAAAGAAACTTATTTTTGTACCATTTGGTATTTTCATGACAATCACATGAAAACTGTGATTATTTCTCCAAGGCAATGAATCACATCTACCCCCAAATTCTCATTGCTATAATGTATCTGGATGTGTTTTTTGTCACCTTTATTATTCTCAACAGATTCTTATGTTTTTTAATTCATTGAGATGACAAACGTGTTTTTGTTAGGGTTTAAGTAAATAAGGCCAGTTTTGATTGTACTGAAAATAACGTTACAATACTACAAAACCAGCCTTCATTTTCATCATGCGAAATACAATTTCTCTATTTTTCCATATGATTTTTTACCAAATTTCACATGGACACGTATCGACAGGCTTCATGAGATTCACCTCAGAGAGTCCTAAAGGTAAAAAAAAGTGCTGATTTAGACCTGATTTAAACATAACATGACGTATGCAAATCATATCACTTTAAAACCGTCTGAATTACAAGTAGAAGAAGACAGGAGTTGGTCATTGCTTCACAAAAGATACCATCTTTAGACAACTCATCTGATTTACAGGAAAACATGGCTTGAAGACATCTCAGTACATTTAGCAGATTTAAATGTTTACATATGATACACGAGTCCTCCGTATAGACTCCAGTTATGAAGGCAGGACATCACCTGGGACTGGTTGCATTTAAATATCATGCACTTTTCAGAACAGACCATTTCTCCTGTGACCTGCATACGGAATGTGAGTCAATATTAAGATATGTAGTTAAAGGGGTATTTACCTCTTGTCATTGCCAGACTAAACCTCACTGCTTGCTTTCTGTCTATGGGGATGTACGTGTGTGTGCATTTCCTAAATGTAAGAGAATCAGAAACGCAACTAGCAGAAGCATCACGGGGTGGAAGCCCTCTTCCATTGTGCATCTGTTTCCTGTTCATCAGCCTCAGAAAACCAAATCATCTCCATGTTGATGATGTGTGCTCCACACACATCTCCTCCAGCTCCATCAGCTTCTCATCAGGATTGTGTAGACACCATCCGGACACACTGTGCTTGCCTGCAGTCTGGTGGAGCATCTCCGGATCTTCAGGCAGGTTGAAGAACCTGAGGGTGTTTGGTTTGGGCCCAAATTTGAATGGATGAGCTGCTCTGCTTTGGATTCTTCTGTGGGGTGGGTCTAGAAGAGGTGTGAGAACTTTGCGTGACGCAAACCCGATCTAGAACCTCCAACGTGCTGATGCCAACCTGATGTTTGTGGATCAGCTTGTTCTGCGTGGCCCGCCAGACAAAGATGCGCCTGTTCTTTCAGCCTTTCAGCTGTCACACCTCTGATCCGACTCCATGTTCACAGACAAACAAATAAACAAACACGTGCAGGCAGATGTTTTCTCTAGAGCGATGCTTCTCGGACACCCCTAACATCGGTCATCCTCATCCGTGTCACTGAGAAGCTCGCAGCCTGACGTTCCCGAAGTAGCTTGTGCTAATCGTTTACGGAAATGTCCGTTAGGCACCTGCCATGTGTGACGCAACTGAGGGGCGGAGCTGATGGTGTTGGAGCGACCGAGGCTGGTTGCCATGGCAGCTTCAAAAGTAAGAGTCTCCTCGACGCCGCTGGAGTCGGGACTGTTAACGTCCTCCTGCAGTGGCAGGTATGGCTCCGAGGTGTAGCGGTGCGGGGTGGAGTGGGCGACGACGGGGCCCTGGCCGGTTCCGACAGGCTCCTCCCCTTCCTCTTTGGGCGGGGCCAGTGAACGGCCCTCCGCGGTTGCTGGATTAGCGCGACACACTAAAGGAGAGTAGGAGATGTGAGGCCGCGGACGAGACGGCGTTTGTGGGAGTTGCCGGCGCCCGCGAGGTGTCCCTGAATCAGAGGTGGAGCGAATTGGGCTGACTGAAGTATTTCCCTATAGAAGAGATAGAGCAAAGAATTTGGGCTAAATAAAGAGGTAATGAACAATTGTATCTATTATATCAATCTGTTATCTAGATTAAAGAGAAAACGTGACTGATGTTGGCGCATGTATGACTCATCAGGGTGTCAGAGGGTCTGACAGAGGGTGTGTGTACACACGTGTGTGTGTCCTCACCTGTCTGTGTGATGGATGCTTCCTGCTCTCGCTAGGTGATCTCGAGGGGCGTCTCTCCTGAGACTGACTCCTCTCCTCTGAGTTACAGCGGGACGCGTCTGGAGACAGCAGGTGTCTCCTCTCTTTAGATCGTCCCCTCTCCTTGTCCACCGGCTCCCGCAGGTTTGACCTGACGGCTGCACATGCCAACACATAAACATGTTAACGTGCACGTGTGCACGCAGGGACGCGACATATGCTAACACAAAAACACGACCAAAACATGACTGAACGTCCCGTAGGACACACCTCCTCAATAATGACACACATCATTACCGTGTCATTACCGTATCAACAGCACAAGAACGACTCAAGATTTAGAGAAGTTCTCTCATACTTTAGGGAAACGTTAGGGAAATGTTCCTACAACCTAAAACTATTCGCCGGGTTTCTCTCGGGGTTAACAGAGGTTCTAGATTAGGTCTAGGTCTCATGTCTCTGTGTCTGGATGAGGTGGAGGTTCTCAGCAGCATTAGTGTGGTGATGAGTGCTTTAGCTTGCACACTGACCTCTGAAGCTTCTTTGTCTGGGTCTCTCCAGTCGATCAGGGCTCACGCGCTCCAGCGAGAACTCTTCCTGCCAGTCCCCGTTTACACACTGATCGCCGATCGTGGAGAACGAGCGCTTCATGAGCTTGCTGTCGGACGTCACCTGCTGTACACACACGAAACGCGAACACCCGCGAAGAACAAACACAACAGGCATGCAAACCAGGAGGAGAGGCGTGTCCACAAACAGCCACACAAACACAGAGAACAAAACAAATATTACATTTGTACTCTCTCTCTCCCTCTCTCTCTCTCTCTGAAAATGTACATAGTGATATGATATTGTAAAGAATGTAAATGAGTGTTTGTAAATGACAGATTATGATCTGAGCTCTAACTAAGACAACTACCACCTCCTGCTTGAAATACCAGATCGTACCAGCCCGGTTATGCTGGTTTTGTTGCAGGTATTATGTCTGTTTAGATCATATAGCAGGTCTCCCTTAACTTAAACCAGGTTATCCACCAACCCTAACCAGGTTGACTATGGCCACACAAGCCTGTATTGCAGCTGATTAACTACCTAAAACAGCTTGGACCAACTAATGACCATATAACCAATCAGGTTATTTTTTTCTTACCAGTTTCACTAGATACCAGTTAAAACTAGCTAGCATCAAAAGCTGGATTTTCCAGCAGGTTTAGCCATCAAAGTTCCATCCAGTCGTCACAAACTACATCTCATTTGCACCAATAGAAGCACTGATAATCTAACTATAACCAGTATGGGTTACAGTATAATCTAACTATAACCAGTATGGGTTACAGTATAATGTAACTATAACCAGTATGGGTACGGCCAACCACAGAGCAGCTAGCTAACGCTAAGGCTAACACAGGCAGCAGTACCTGTGGCTCTACCTCCAGGCGGGGCATGGAAGAGGCTCGGATAGAGCCGCCTCTCCCTGGAACCTGCAGCGGATCAGCCTGCATGCTGCTAAATTCTTTCTGCTCTGGCACCTACGCAGTTAGAGAGAGAAAACAGTGGGGAGGAGGGACAAACATTCAGTCCTTTTGTGTAAAAAAACACTCAGCAGCTCAAAATATCACTGCACCAAGCGCCTATCAGTGTGTCACTGGCAGTAGTGTACAGTAACAACAGACGTTTACATGTAGCGTTACAATGATGAACGTTTTGAACATTCCTAGAACATTCCAAATATTATTCTTAACCTTTTTGTTACTTAACGGAAACGTTTGGGAAACTAAAATTGTTAACTGGAACATTTTTCGCAACAAATGTAACTTGAAGAAGGAATGAGGGATACACTCTGGTATAAACACAAGTTAAGTGTGAAGCACCATAGGGTCATTATGTTTAAGCATAGGGTCATTATGTTTAAGCAACTCATTGGGGGTGTGAGACACTTCAAAAGCAAAGCCACACACAGGTGTACACACAAGCAGACTAGCATCGGTCTGACATTTTTACACTGCAATGCGTTTTTAAAACAGTGTGTCAGGCTGACAGTAGCTGTTGTTGCATTTTGTTACATGTTGCTATAGACTATTGACAATTTAAACATTTATTTTGACAATTATTCATATAATCAAACAATATTGTTAATACAACGTCTAAAAAACTGAACGTTTTTACGTTTCTAGAACTTTCAAAGCATATTTAACATTTTTGTTACTTAAATATTTTTGAAAATATTACAGAAAGCTAAAATCGTTAGCTGTGCTGTTCCGTTCTTCTGCGCGTGTCTAGTTGTTTTTGGAATGCCGAAATGTGTCTCGTGTGTACACCCCCACAGACCGGCCTTGAAACCACTTCAATCATAAACTAACTTAAAATATCATGAAACATCTCGCAGTATAGTGCAGCTCAAGAGAGAGAGACAAAGAAAAAGCAGCAGGGGAAAGAAACAGAGAGAACAAATAAATCCAAACAGCAGCACAAACATGCTTCTGAGCTCATCTTGCGCACTGGTAATACAAGGCCTGGACTTTAGCTTGAACCGGCAGCCTAACCTCAGAGATCTACATCAACACACCCTTCCTAAACTCTTCTTAAAGTTTCTCTTAAATCTTTTTTTTAAAATTCTTCCCTTCAAAGATGATAGAGGGATGAAAACGGCGGATGAGAAAATGAATCAGGAATGGCAAAAGCAGCATGCAGGGCCGTGAAGCAGGAAGTGAATGACTTGTAATCAATCAGAATGTTCCAGTTAAACAGTAGGTTTAGGATTTGGAACCGATCGATTGATGATGGAAAGACTTTTGATATTATGGTGACTAGACAATACCATTAAAATCAGTTCATTAACTACTGAATTGCTTTCTATACACATTTAAATATTAAGCTGTGTGGCGTGCAGTTACAAACTTTTTTCTTTAAATTAAAAAAAAATAAATTGATATTTAATTTGATATCTGAAAAGTATTTATCACATATTTTAAATGTAATGTACTACCTTTCTCTGTAAGTGCACTAATGATGTGATAGCTGAGTTTGCATTCACAAGCGCAATTTCCTGTTTTACACAGTCTTCAAGCTGACCTCAGGTCAGCCAAACGTATGCTTTATGCCAAATTCAATATCAACATGAGAGTTAAGGTTGGGTTTCACTCAAGGTCAGATGCATTTAAGCTATCTTCAGTGTTTCTTCATGTAAGCATCACTACTAGATCTCTGAATCTGAATATTGTCATCAGCTGTGTGGTGTTCAGATCTTCAGATCTTCTCGTACCATACTCTGAGGGTAATACTGGTTCTGGTATTCCTCTCTCTCCTCCATGCTGTCCTGGGCTACGGGCTGCATGAAGAGATCTTGTGGGGAGATGGGACTCAGTGCTACAAACCCACCTCTGGTGCTGAGGAGGCCACAGAGAAACATCTCAATACAGTGTGTTTATAAAGATGATTTAAAAAACCACACACACACAAGCAGCATTACAGAGCAGATCCAGCGCTGTGGGTCAGAAACGGCAGAGCTTTGGCACTGCAGAGGATTTCTTGTGGGAGCGACGATGCATCCATGCGTTGGAACATCGGCGCATGTTTCTGCAAGACAACAGCCAATGGTCAGAGCCTCTGTGTGGCTAAAGCAACTTGTTTCTTGCAGCTCAAACTGGCTAAGAACCGCCCACTTGCACAGGAAATGACATCACTCACAGTTCGTTTTGCTTTTTGACACAGGAAATGACATCACTTCAGTGTTGTTCATTTTGCACAGTTCACAACACAAGTTCACAAGAAGTTCTGAAGAGCATTAAACTGATCTGTACCTGTTCTTCAAGCTGCTGACGAAGCTTCTTGGCTTTGTTCTGCTTGTAATAGTCCATGATCATCATGGCTGCATAGATCTTCCCAATGGTCATGTCACTGGCTGAGAGAAAGTTTGTCTTTTAAGGAAACTATGAAGCTCAACATCAGCTCACTTCACTGAAGTGATGTATTAGAACACAGAACATTCAGAGACGATCAGACATTCTACAAAAAGCTGCATTTTGTGTTAGTGGTTGAAGCTGCTGCTCACCTTTGTGGATGGGGACCAGCAGGTCAAGAGTTTTCTGAGAGAGATGTGGCCAAA
Source organism: Botia kubotai (assembly GCA_036877585.1). NCBI lineage: Eukaryota > Metazoa > Chordata > Actinopteri > Cypriniformes > Botiidae > Botia > Botia kubotai. The sequence continues at coordinate 13,527 of JAZGTI010004350.1, read as the reverse complement.
TAACACTGATTTCCTTCTGTAACTCAATGTCCATCTGACCCCGGTCCTCACCGCCTGCCACACAAACACCAGCCAACTACTGTCATTTCATCATCATCATCATCATTAAAGTAAATCAAACGAAAGTGGACTTCAGTAGGTCACACTGAGTTCGGTTCTAACCTCGCGCGATTTTAACGTCCAGCGCGGTGCGAATCAGCGCCATCAGGGTGGAGGTGAAGTGGACGGACATTTCTTCATCCACCGGCATGTTCATCAGCACCAACCGCTACGAGCACATCACCATGGAGACACGGGAAAAGACACATGACACACAGGGACTGTGTTTCTTATTTGAGCCGAACTGTGAGGCCCTTTCTGGTGAGCATTCACTGTTTTATTCACTTCCTCACCTTGAATAGATGAAGTGATTTGTAAGCTGTTTTTTAAGGTCGACGCATCAGGGACGTATTTCGGCTTTGATTTCTTATTAAATGAGAGACACGTGGAGGAGCTGTTACTTACTGCATCTTCAGGGGACCGTGGGGAAATGTTCACCAGAAAAGTGCATTAAGCGTGAAAGAACATCTGACTGGGGCAGATATTAACACTGTTACACCAGTCACAACAGTATCAACAACGGAAGACCAAGAACCACGAACAACACATGCACACAGCGGAAACACAAACCTTACAGAGACAGAGTAGAGGTGAGATGTATGAGTAACATCATGTAAAGACAATAATCATTGTCTATAAATATTAATAGAACTACATATAACAAAGACACAGTTACAATCGCCCACCTGAGACGGCAAAAGTCTTTTCTGAATGTCAATAATGCTACAATAACTGTATTTCTTCTATCTAAGAAAGTCCATTTTTAAAGGTAGTTCCCACCCTCCTTTCCAAAAAGTTTCCCACCCTCTCAGTTCTCCAAAGCCACGTCTTAGTGCCGAAGGTATGCAAATACATAGTTTGACAGACAATTTGGACGTCCTGTCATTGCATTCAGACCGAATGCAATGATTGGACGAAGGTTTTATGGTCCTGCACCTTCCAGAGGAAATATAAATGTGTAATCAAATTTATACCACTTATATTTTATAGCACTCAATGATTGCTATCACGATGCAAAGAGACTTTCAACTAGCATAACAAAAAAGTTTCTGGAAAAAAAATCACATACCCTGCCTTTACGGTTACAAAACGTCTTACAAAACGATGAAATAACTCAATGCAAAGCGCTGTGAATGTTAGCACAGAAGAGAAATAAAATACTAAATCGAAAACAAGCTTCGCTCATCCTTGCAAGCATGCAGAGTTGATTTAAACTGTATTACTGCAGACTACCTTATATGCCACTTTGGAGGGGCATTTCTTGCCCAGGCCGAGGGGCGGAGACATGCAGGTCAGCATCTCGTACATATCAGTGTAATGAATACGCCCACTAGGAGAGGGGAGGGGCAGTCACCCGGCGGCAATGTGATGAGGAGGAGGAGGAAGAACAGGGCATTCCCAGGGAACAAGGACGGAGAGGAAGACAGTGAGGAAGAGGAAACAGCAGAAAGGAAAGAGGGAGAAGGAGAAAACAAGGAAGGTCATTGTAATGTCTTTCATACGTCAGAAAGGGGGAAAAAACTGTCAAAAGGAAAAGGAAACAAATTCATTGAAATAAAAGGAGGCGGAGCCAGGTGAGGCACTTTCTATGCAGCGGCGGCATAGAAGAGGCTGAGGAGAGAAAATGTTACAAACAACAGCCAAAACTCTGAGGAGTCAAGCCCGTGGATCTGAGGATTTCAATAAACCTCTGCTATTATATCACATAACTCTACAGAACACACCGCAGTCAGTATCAGAAATGAACAGCGACCTAGAGAAAAAACAAGCCGACAATAATCCTAAATGTTGTGGCAAAAAAATGTAATGAATTCCTTTTTTTTTTATTTGAAACTTCATATTTTGTCGAATTTTATTTTAGGCCTTGTTAATTATTCTCGTAATTTGAATGTATAATTTATATTAATGAACTTATTAAATTTAAGCATCTATCAGAAAGAATAATGGGCCAATATAGTAATAAAAAAAAAAACTCCGGCTGTCAAATCTCGTCCTCTAATAAAGAGGTTTATTTCTGACACTGACTGCTGTAGGCCGGGACACAGATTGCCCAAATTGCTCCTATGGACTGCACACAGGTGAGGCAGTGGTGAGTTTGCCCTCTTCTAACCTAAAACCCACAATCATGGATTTACGTTCAATAAAAGCCCCAAATCCAATTCAGACACAGAGAGACTGAATCCCTGCTGACATCCATCGTCTGTGTGATCTAATGGACTTCACTGATGGATGGCTCTCAGTTTGGAGCAGGCCCCGGGCCGAGGGGATGAGCATTCTCTCTGTGCACTGAGCTCTTGTCTCTCAGTGTTTGACCCGGCGGAGAGCCCCACTGGACTGGACTGGGGGGGTGATAAGAGAAGAGGGGAGAGGCAGTGGGGTAGTTTTTCACGGGTGAGTCAAACCTTGCATGCCACCCTGTAGGGGCAATTCCTTCCAAAGCCCAGAGGAGGCGATATTGAGCGCACTACTTTGTACATCTCCTTATATTGCAGTTTTCCACTGAAGAAGGAAAGACTGTCTGTTAGCAGTAGATAGACAAGTACAGGACGGCCATCAATGAGGTTAGAAGCGATTATATTTCATTAGATACATTTAAGGGGCTCATATCACAGATTTTTCCCGCAGGGTGCAACATAAGTTTACACCAGAAGCAGGTGTAATACAGTACAGCTGTTTATGACCGTTTGTATCCTCCCTCACACTTACTGTACTATGACACAATGTTGTGACAATGAGCCAATCAGAATGAGCCAAACTCCAGCAGCATACTGTAGTTTCGGTCGTTTTTTAATTAATCTAATTAAATCTAATTAAAGACTCTTTTTTTCAAAGGATGAAGTTTCATTTATCCTGATATGAACCCTTTAAAGAATCAATTACTGAAAATGTAATTACTGTATTAAAATTCCTTTGATTACTTCAAATTACTGTAGAAGTGACAGACACATTGCTGACAGTTTTGAAAAAAAAGAAAAAAGACAATTATAAAGGTAAACATTTATAAATCCCAACTATAACCTTCTGAATACATCATTGATGCAAAATGAAAAAAATCAACTGAATCTATAAGCTTGTCAATCACAAAACATGTTATTTTACTGTAATTTACAGAAACCCACTGTATGTTACTGTACATCTGTATGTACTGTACTGTACAGAGAATGTAACACTGTCTCTCTCACCATGCAGCTCGGTCATACTCGCCCCAGATCCGTACAAACTCATCCAGGTGATGCGGACCCAGAATGGAGGAGTCACGCGTCAGGTACTCGAAATTATCCATGATCACAGCCACGAACAGATTCAACATCTGAGAGAGAGAGAGATAGAGAGACAAGCGGAATAGAGATAGACCCGTATGTTTTATAATGCACAGAGGAAATATAAATATCATGTACGTAAACAAGGAAGTGCACAGGGATCTGCCTGCGTCACGCGCTTGAGAAATAATCGTGTGTCATGCTGTGTGTTTGTGTCAGGAAATCACATCTCACCAGAAAGGAACTGAAGAAGATGAAGGACACAAAGTAGAAGTACGCGAAGTCTGTGCCACATTCCTTCCGTATGTCTTTAGTTGTGGAGTTGTGGAGTGACATGTCGGTCTCACACTCCTTCTCCCCCAAACACGACAACATGATTTCCTGCCACGACTCACCTGTGGCGCTCCTGAACACACACACACACACACACACACACACACACACACAGACACACACACACACACACAGTGTTTGTAACAGATAACATTTAATACAAAACTGGGCCCTGAATGTTTTTTATATAACCAAACAGCCTATATAAAGAGGTGCTAAACCTTCATAAAATGTTTATGGTCAATCTTTGGAGGCCAAACTAAATATTATACGAGCTGTTTTGTTTCCAATTTATTTTTTATGAGGTTATCATAAAAAATAATCATTATCATTTTTATTTAACGGTTATCACCACCAAACTCGACATCAGCAAAAGACATCAGCACGTATGATGCTATTTATGGGAAATGCAGTAAAACAGTGAGACGATCTCACCTGAACAACAGCATGAGGGCACCGAAGAAGGTCTTAAAGTTATTGTGCCGGTTGATTTGGCTTTTCTCATTGAGCTTGATGTTACCAAACACCTGCAGAGGGATTACAAAACACACGAGAGGCTGTGAGGGAGCGAGTGAGTGAGAGAGAGAGAGAAAGAAAGAGAGAGATCTTTACCTGCATGCCAATGATGGCATAGATGAAAAACAGCATGGCGATAAGCAGACAAACATATGGAAGAGCCTGCAAGACAAATCTCACCATTACTCTCATTCAACATAATCGACATAGATGAGCATTTCCTGAAGGAAACGCAAATGCTTGAATGACTCTTCATACGCGTAGAAACTGAGTTTGAAATATATGAGAAATGAATGCGTGTCACACTGCAAAGTTCACAGCAGATATAAACAGTAAACTCGAGACGTGCTGCCGGACTGCGCTGTTTCAGATGTAAATACTGCACATTATATGGCTTGAGCCGTGGAAAGTGTGTACAGGAAAACAAACAGAAGCATTAAGATTGAACACATCTGACCTTGAAGGACTGCACAAACGTCCAGAGCAGGATGCGAATGGTGTAGCCCTGTCGCAGGAGTTTAATGAGCCGAGCTGCCCGGAACAGCTTCAGGAAGCTCATGTTGAAAGGACCAGCCTGCAAACCAATCAGAACGCAGAGGGGGATTGCTTATGCAAATAAATGCTGGCTACAAACCAATCAGAATACAGACGTCACTGTTCATGCAAATAAATACTGGATGCAAACAATCCTCGGTACCTCAGTGACTTCACAAACCAATCAGAACATATTATTTCTTACCTTGGGAGATAATTGGTCCACCACAATTTCAGTGATGCTTCCTAGAACTGTGATGAAATCGAATATATTCCACGTGTCTCTGAAATAATTCTGAAACACAGCAAAGCTGGGTGAGGAAATGCATGTCGACATGTACATACAGTGTAGGGTGGACGTGTACATACAGTGTAGGGTGTCTCCAGCGTGTGCTTACCATGAAACCAAACGCCAGGATCTTGAGAACACACTCCACAGAGAAAATAACAGTGAACGCAGTGTTGAGGTATTTTAACACATCCTCATAAGCCTCAGGACGAGGATCATGGTGCTGATAGAGAGAGAGAGAGAGTGATGATAAATAGACAGAGAGAGAGAGAAAGAGAGGGGAGATGTTAATTTTTATTTTTTCATTGTTATGTATTGCGTTGTCATTTTCCTCTATTTATTTCCCTAAATTATTATTTTTATCTCAAGAAATCAAGCTATGTTGCATGTCCTACATCTTCTAAAATCGTGTACAGTACACTTTTTTGAAATGCGTCTTGTGTGCAGTAGTGCACAGTTTCAGAGTACAGAGGACAGGAAGCTGTTATCACATGTCCTGTTACACAGAGAGCACAGCAGAGAGCAGGAGCGGTGCAGCTCACCTCTAACGGCAGGTGACATCACTCACAGGGGACGTCAGACTAACGCTAATGAGAGAACGTTAAATATAAGCTGCTGGCTTCAGATCAATATTTAATAAGCTGTGATTCATGACAGTCTGCTGTGAGCAGAATCACAGAGCACAGACACACCAAAAACCAGAGTTATTATAGTTTGTTTTTGGTGATATTATTCTTATATTTTTAGTTTTCATATTTTAGTTAAAATGAATCTTGTTATGTGCTTTGCCATTTTTTAAAAATAAAATAGAAAATAATTTTTATAAAAAAAATGGAAACAAATTTCCGTTTCAGTTTTAGTTTAGTTTTCATTTTTTTCAGCTAATCAGAAAATATGACATTTATTTTCTTGCCACCTTCTGGAGTGCATATACTGTGAAGTCACAGATTTCAATTACCATAAATTATAATATTTCAATATATTTTGTTTCTTAACATGTGCTTACAAATGTGATGAATGTAAAAAATCAGTACAATAAAAGAGCACTGAAAATACATGACACCAGTTCACTTTAACGCTTCTGTACTGTGCTGATGTACTGTACTTCCTGTTTAAACAGGAAGTTGGGTCATGGCATATTGAAGAGGTTGTCAGGTGGCTTCAAAGTTAACAGACATGGACTAGATGCCACAAAACTGTAATTCTGATTGCACGGAGTCTGTTTAATAATTCATGCACCTGGCTTTTCTAATCACACACAGCTGTGTCACGGATGAGGAGTTTTCTGCCCACCTTCATCATGAGGACGATGGTGTTGAGGGCAATCATCGTCAGTACAGTGTACTCAAACGAGGGCGATACCACAAAGTGCCACAGCCGGTACTGTAAGGTCTGTTTGTTCTGGGGCATGTAGCGTGTCAGGGGTTTGGCACTGATGGCGAAGTCGATACAAGCCCTCTAAAGAGAGAGATGAAAAGAGTAAGACAGGGACAGATTCTCTGACACTGAAATCTAACCTGAATAAAAGACATTTTCTATTGATCCTGCATAAGATTAGCATGCTATTAACAGAAATGACAATGGCAATTACAATGTGTGCGCTATAATTAACAATATGACATTCTTGTGTCACAAATTTGTCACAAATAGAATTGTTTGTGCAATCGTTTTCATTCACAAAAGTGTAATGGTTTATTTTCTTAAAACAAAAATACAGCAGCCAATGGCCATGAGAAAACCTTGGAACAATATATCCGTCCAACATCTAATTCACACAGCGGATAGGAAAATTACATGCAAAATGGAAAACATTGTGAAACGTTGACTAATCGTTTTCACCAGAACATCTGTCCGCCACCGTTCACCTCATTTTTCTCCAGACTGCACTCCTCCATCATTTTGTCGCCCTGCTCCTGGAAGGTGATGATGATGAGGGCCACGAAAATGTTGACGAAGAAGAAGGGAAACACTACGAAATAAATGACATAGAAGATGGACATCTCCATTCTGTTCCCCTGACTGGGTCCCCGGTCCTCCTCAGTCACATCCACAGAGTGCTGCAGAACTCTAGCACACCACACAAGAGTCTGTTTACAAAACTACATGCATCCATGACTCAAACACTGATTTGTGCTTTCACTGGTGGGTTGTAATTATACGTATTTTCACCAAACAACAGTTTCTTATCGCTATGACGACTGTCACAAAGTTTCAGAACATCTCAGAGTATCTCGGCTGTCTACCATCGCTCTGAGGTGAAATGTGATCTTACTGCGGCCAGCCCTCTCCAGTGGACACGGTGAAGAGAGTCAACAGAGCCCAGATGATGTTGTCGTAGTGGAAATCTCGTCTCCTCCACTCRCGTTTCTCCTTTTTCTTGTCTTTGTCATAGTCAATGTAGTAACCCCTACAACAACACCAGAAGATTTCATGTCTCAAATGTCCGCTGTCCAATCATAGCATCACTGACTTTTTCTGCCTCATATCAGCGGACCGAGGACTGTTGAATAATAACGTTTAATAATAAGCGCCTAAATGCTATTTTTAGCATTAGGTGTATAATTCGTTTTAATGGGCACCTACTTGCACTCTTCCTCTGTATCCTTGGAACTGTCTGTACAGTAATAAAATTTCCCTTTGAAAAGCTGCACGGCAATGACGGCGAAAATGAACATGAAGAGCTTGTAGACGATGAGAATGTTAAAGACGTTCTTCAGCGACGTGACGACACAGTCAAAGACGGCCTGCGGTTCGAGACAAGCGAGACAGGAGTAGAATAAGAGGATTTATAACAGAACCAGTGTAATGTTTTAGATTTTCATTCACAGAGCAATGACCTTAGCCAATCATAACAGAGGTACAGCAGCAAGCACACATCATTATGAGTGCTAGTTAAATTAAAATACACCCCCCCTTTTAAAATATTTATGACCATGGTTTTATATTATGTGCTGCTTATGTGGATACATCGGTCCAGTAGTGTTTTAATACCATCAGATACCTTGAGTTTGGGGAGGCGTTTAATGGTCTTAAGGGGACGAAGGACCCTGAGCACTCGAAGAGATTTGATGGTTTTAATGTCTCGTCCCGTGTTGCTCCTACATGAAATAAATACTCATATTAATGCTACACAACTAAAACAAAAGCACCGCTTCATATTTCTCTAACACAAACACACACACACACATCACAGTACTATACGGCAGTCGCACGAAATCACAAGAGAGTGTTTTTACCCCATCACATTCCTGCCAGATGCCGTGAGCCACACGAAGACCGACAGAGAAACAAACGAGAAACAGACGAGCATTCTGAACCACAGCACCTCTCAATGAGCACAGAAATACGCTTACGACAGAGAAAAGAGCGCGGCCGCTAGTGTCACACGGTATTCATGGAATTTATAAATGAGCAACAGAACATTCGAGCAACGCGGTTAAAGCGCTTCATCAACGCGTATCAGATTTTGGACTCACGTGAGGGCGAAAGCCACCAGAGCCCCGATGACAACGATGAAGTCCAGAATGTTCCACAGGTCCCGGAAATAAGAGGCGTCATGAAGGATCAGACCCTGATCAATCATCTGAGGAGAGAACACATGACGTCATCTGTGATGTCATTCCACACATCAGCAGAAGCAGCTGAGCTGCACCTGCTCGATAGACAATCCAAGACTATTCTAATGGACCAGGCACAAATAACCAGTACTGTACTGTACTGTACAATTACTGTACAATCATGTTGGAAGGTATGCAAACTATAAACAAAAATAATAAACATCCACTTATACGGTAGATTCTATCTGGATTCTATCTTTTATCTAGTATAGTATAATATTTAATGTAATATATATATATATATATAAACATACTTCATTACACTGTTAGGGTCCAAAAAACTGTGCTTTGTAGCCGTCTGCTACTTACAATTTGATGCTAACAGTCGCTCTTTATTTTTTGTTTTAGATAAGAGCTGGATTTTTGTGTTTTGTCTTTCTTCTGTGTGTTGTTTCTCTCTGTGTGTATATCTCTCTACGCACGCCCCTGTCACTCTTTATACAAGAACACACAGAACAGACCTGAAGACTCACTCACCTTGATTATCATTTCAAAGGTGAAGACGCCAGTGAACACGTAATCAAAATAACGCAGCACCTGTTGAGCACAACGCGAAGATAAAATTCAACACGATCAGCACGTTCAACAGACAGACACGTACAGCGAGGCTGCAGCGCGTGATATGAACACTCTTAGTCACTGACTGCGAAATCTGAACGAGCGAATCAGAATGCTTCTATTCGTGGAATCCTCGTGACAGGTGCACAGATGACGTCGCAGTGATGACATCACAGTCATGACATCACAGTCACTGAAAGGATGAAAGAGCCAGGCGGTTGCTCTCTGAAATAGCAGCATCATTTACATCATTTGTTTACAAACATACGAGATCTCAAGAACTCTCGCTGAAAGAGAATCAGTACGCAATTAGTCGCTGGGTTTTCTACAGCTGTGCCACTGTCGCAAGGGAAATTTAAAACCGGCTACCAAAATTATTTATATTAGCTTGCAAACACTTTGTGACCCTCAGGGAACAATATCAGCAGAACCAATGGAGGAGGTCTGAATTCTGATTGCTTTGATTTGTTGCCAAGAAACTGAAAAACTCAACATCAGACAATCAGAAATAAATTCCACGTTTTTATTCAATCTGAGGAATCAGAGGAAAACAAACAGATGTGCTGTTGTCAGTTAGTTCTGATATTAGCCCATGTGTTGAGCAAGACGTGATAACAACAGGAAAGTTACTACATTCCTGGAAAAACCTTTGAAGATACACGCAAACTGTGATGCGAGTGTTTCACACAGTGTTGCATTTTTCGTCTGTTTAATATGCGTTATCAATGTTTTACGATTTTTTTTAAAAGCCGTTCAATGTGGAAACTATTCATGTAATTCTACTTTGTAGTGAGAATTGTAGCACAACTGTTAACTGCTGTTTACATTTGGACAGTGGAAGGAGATTCTTACTTTGTTCCGTTCTGAGTTTGTGTTGACGGGATCTTCAGCAGCCAAAGCGACGCTGCTGGCGGCGATCACAAGAAGAATCGACATCTCGAAATAACGAAGATTGACGATGTAGTGACAGGCCCTGCGGACGCTGTGGATGAGTGACATACAGATACAGAGGGAGAGAGACAGACAGAGGAAGTGAGAGGAGATGTATAAAATACAGAACACAGCTGAGGTTCAATAAGCGTCCAGACTCACGGGTTCTCGGGTTTGAAGATGAACATGCTGACAGGTGGAGGACCTCTGGGGGCGTTTGGGTTTTCTTCCTCTTTCTCTGGTTTTGAGGCTTCCACGTCTTTGCTATTACCTGCAAAGTACATATGTTATCTTTGTATTTGAAATTAGGGGTCCAAAATTTGTTGATCAATACTGATGACTTAGAAAAACACCTGCCGCCACCTATTGACTGCCTGGATGTTCAGCAGCTTTCCTGAGTTTTTTTTTTATATTAATAAGTAATAGCACAAGTGCGTAAGAATAATGTTTGTTACTTTTATTTGACTGGCTTAAAGCTGCAAACTGTAAATTAAAATATGTTAAAAAATGAACAAAAATTAACACGACCCCCGAACAGTAAGTTTATACTAATGATTTTGAGCTGTTGCGTCCAATTTCCCAGGATGTCAGTCTGGCTTCCTTTGACTTTAACAAATATAATGAGAAGTATGTAAAGTAACCTGCAATTTAGTTTCAAACAAAGATGGCGGAACAGATTAAATCTGTAAAGTCACAGATTGCAGCTTTAAGGTTCTTTGGAACTCAGTTTTGCAATATGAAATGATCTGGTCAGCAGGGTGATGAGAGGTACATCGATTCTCGAACCCGTGATTGAAGTCAGCTCCATGGACGCTTGAGTGTCTGTCAAGTCGATGGCGATGCTGGTGTTGAGGGAGGACTTGTCTTGGTTCAGTGGTCCATGGTTGTTTTTATCTGTCTCTTCAGAACCAGCAGTGCTCTGTGGGGACTGCTCGAGTGTGTTGGTGAGCAGAAGCGTTGCAGGTTCTGACTCCTGAGGCTGGTTTTTGTGAGGAGAATTAACCGCTGCTTTGGGTTCCGATGTTTCAGAGTTGTCTGATTTGTTCTGCCTGTGAAAGGAGGAACGTTAATAGCAGAACATCTCTCTCAAGATCCTCAATACTCAAGGAATATCGTTGAGTCTTTGTTTAATGAATTTAAGTCGTATCATGAATTAAAGGGGCACAATGAATGTACAGCATAATGTAGTTGTTGGATTAGGGAAAAAATATAAAATAAAGGGTTTTACTTAGAACCTCTAGAAACTTGCAAATCAATGCCAACCGTGACACTACGCCAATTAAAAAAAATAAACCAGAGAGCAAATACAAACATTAAGATGTGTATTATGGTTCCAAAATGTTATATAATTATATAACATGTTTTCCCAGCAACAACAAACAATGTTGTTCGAAGTCCATCACCTCTGTTCAACCAACCTGCTGTCAGAACTGATCTCTCCATCATTCTTTGATTCCTTCTCATCTTCCTCGTTCACAGGCCCCTGTTCTCGGCTGTCATCACCACCTTCCTCTTGTTGCGTCTCTGTCCCTCTAACGTCTGCATGGGGTTCGCGGTTTCTTAGCCGTCTGGGTCTGGGCCCCATATCCGGGGTGAGCGTGTCGCCCGACGCAGGAGGCCTGTACTTACGAACTGCCCGCTGTCGCCGGTTCCCGTTCAGTCTGGGACAATGGTTGTTGATGTCAAGAGTGCCCTCAGGGGAGGTCTTGGGTTCAGGCAGTTCCGGGAGGGGTAGATTCAGGGTCACCGGAGGTTCAGGGAGGGATGTGTCTGCAGGTTCGGGTGGATCCAGAATCGGAATAGCCAAAGGCGGTTCTGGAATTGGGATGGACAGGGCTTGCTCATCCGCAGGCATGGGCGGTTCTAAGGTGTCCTCCGGCACAGCGGTGGGGACTGTGGTCTCGATGGCGCGCCTCTTGCTGCCAGATGGGGAAAGGCCGGGCTTCCGCTGGTTCTGGCAACCGGATGATCCATCATGCTCTTCGCTCGGGCTGCTGAAAAGGATCTCGCGACTGGACATCTGCCTGTGTCTGCGCAGCTGACTGGTCCTCTGCTCCCAGACCGACATGGTCAACCTGCGGCGTCTCTCTCTCCTGGACATGAAAGAGTTAGAGGCATTGAGCGGAGGGGCATTAGCGAGACTCTCAGAGTCTTCAAACGAGTAAGCAGCACGACTCCTGTGTATCGCTCGCTTCCTGTACAGATAGGGCCGCCTTCTTCTCCTGAAAGAGAAAGAGAGGATGCGCATTAAGACGAGTGACAGGAGAAACAGCCAATCACAACCACTGTTTACTGTTCACTGCCACTATTACATGTGCATTTGTGTTCCTAAATGCTGTAGTACACGACTCCTTCCACCCGACTAAAAAGACCAGCTTAGACCAGTAAATAAATCAAACTGGATTTGATATTGATTACATGTTGTTTTTTCAGCCTTCAGTTTTATCTATTTATGACACGCTGGTGTCTGTTTTATGCATGTTTGACTCTTATTTTATATAAAACGTACAACAAAAGAGTTTTTTTTGCACATAACATGATGTGGACCAGTATACTGGTCCATTCAGCAGGGTCGAAATGATCTCAAGTCGACCTAAAGTCAGCTTTGGTTTTGCAGCTGCTGTCTGTAATGAGTATATCTGTAACATATTAGGAAGATCCAGTAACTCGGTTTTTGTGATTTCGTGTGTCTTCGTGACTGGAATTCATGGTCCGCTTTGTCTGAACAACAGAGAGGGAAAAACTGGACAGAACTGCGATATCAAAGTGAAAAATGAAACGTGTTCAGAATGAAAAGAGGAATAAGTGTGCAGGAAATATTATGACAGGAAATTGACAAATCAAATACCAACCAAAGATCAGATTTGAAACGTGAAAGCAGATAAAGATAGAGGAACAGAAAGCTTTACCCAGATATGAAAAGTGGGCGGAGCTTAATATTAAAAATTGAAATAAACAGACTCTTACTTACTGGCTCTTGCACTCTTGTGTGGTCCATGTAATCAATGAGCGATTGGTTAAAAACAAGACATTAGTGCTTTGGAGAACAAGGACAAAACAAGCCACACATCACAGCCCAAATGATTGAATAAAAATATATAATATATATTTACTCGCCTCGGTTACAAGTATTTAAATACTCTTTAAGAGTCAATCAAAGCTACAGTCCATAACTTTTTGGGGTAAAAAACTAACAAAATCAGTTATGGAGGAAGTACATGACAGATTAGTTGTTATCCTACCTCAATTATCAATGGTAAGTTCATAATAATGATTTATAATTTGAGCTGTCGGGTCCGATTTCCCCGGAAAGTAACCTGCAATTTGTTTCAAATATGTTTCAAACAGAAATGGCAAAAGTTACAGATTGCAGCTTTAACGACAGATCACC
>JAZGTI010004349.1:0-28369 GCA_036877585.1 Botia kubotai | reverse complement strand
TTTTTTCTTGTCTGTAGGTCATATTTCAGATAAGGCCGTTGTCTTGGCCCCAGTGGGTGACCGTTCTGAAGATGTCCCTGCCTGTTATTTTAATGGATGAAGCTCTGAAGTTCCTGGCCAGAAACTACATCGAGCCTGGCAACGACCTGCAGCTGGAAGAGGAACAAGGCCATGAAATGGCGGGCGGAGGCGTGGTCGGCATGCTGCGCCGGGCCTTCAGGGGCGTGTCCTGGTCGTTTGTGCTCATCTCTGCTCCCTTGCTGATCTGGATCTTCAGCCTGGACTCAGACATTACTAATATCTTCTGGGATTAGAACGTGCGTGTGCAGAAGTGCGTGAGTGTGCGTGTGTATGAGTCAGAGGGAGAGAGAGAAAGGCAGTGATTCGCTGCTCAGAGTGGAATCCAGATGAAAGCTAGAGCAGGACTGAGGACAATCACACACAAAGGGATGCTGGGAAAAGGGATTAGAGAGGGAATTTAGTCATCAAATGGCACGGGATTATTTTCCATGTTCCGCTGTCTTGCTGTTATGCTTTTATTTCGTTTTTTATTATTGTTATTATTTATTTTTATGTTTTAAAAAGATACACGCCGTCTGTTTTCATTATAGCCTGAACATTCAATTAGTTCACCTTTGTTATAAACAATATACGTTTCTTCTTTATCGGTTTGGCTGTAACAACCTGCAGTTGTTGGTCCAGATTATGAATAACTTGTTTTTCATGATAAATGACACGTTTAAAGCACATACTGTCTTGTAAGAATCATTCTTTTTTAAATATACATGTTTCATATGAAGGCAAATCTGATGATGTTCGGCCATGAAAGGTTTTAATAAAATGTTTGTGGTACTTTCAGATGAAGGAGTAACAAGGTGACCTCATAGTCTCTTATATGAAGACATGCGTTATATGAGCGTTTGTTTATTTTCGACAACATTAATTTAATACTCCTGATTCAAATTTAGTTTTTTTTTTATTGTTTTTTTGTCAGTTACGTGTTTGTTTCCATCACTGCTGTGCGGATGCGTTTTAATTTGGTTTTGGTTTACAGTGACATGGAATGACTTTATTAGCTTGTCTGACTGACTGCCAGTGACTTCTGTTGCCTTTTGAGGCCTCATATTTTCCATATTCATCATCATACGATAACCTTAAAAAAACGTTCTACTATAAAAGCATTTTGAAAGCATTAAGTTTCGATCGCAAAGGCTGTTTCCTGTCTTTCGGTCTCATATGTCCCACAGATGTGTCACACTCAAATTTCTTCAGATTTCAGATTGTAAAATACTTCTCAGTCTGCAACCTTAAACCTTATAATCTTTTATTTAGTCGTGGCAGCTGTACAATGCTTATTTAAAACTTTTCATGTGCAGTGTCATTCCTTTTTTCGGGAAACGCAGGAAGGAATGTTCTGGAATTGTTTGTGAAAAATGACATCATGTTCTGCAATATTCTCAGATTACCAACGTAATTGCTTCATGAAGTTTTCCTGGTGTGTCTGGAAAACTTCAAATTTTACAAGGTTTTGCTTCGTAATTCTTTTCTTGTTTGTCGAGACTCTTGTGTCCTTGTCAGTCTGAAAAGTCACAATTCCTGTATGACCATTTATTCATCTGTTCTGTCAAGGCTGAGATTAAGGTTCCGCTTTAATCAATGCTACTTAAGCAACATCGTCGGACTTTGGCAGTGGCGAAGTGCAGCTGATTTTCTGATACTGACAATTTTTGACATTTACTGTAATTGATCAGAACCCTAAAAAATTAAGATTTTTTGAAGGTGAATAGAATCAATTCATCACAGAGAAGAACACGGGATTCGTTCGACATGCTAGTTCCAGAGAGGAAAAGGTAATATTTCAAATTCTTAATCTCTGTTCACTTAATGTCAAACTTCAACCGCGATGAAGTTTTACATCACGGTTCTCTCAGTAACTGAGGTTTTATTTATGTGTTTGCTGTATTCATTTATATTATAAATATATATAAATATTAAGACCATTACCCAAAAGTAAGGTAAACAGAATCACAAAAGAATGACAATGTCGACAATATTTTTAACCACGTGTGACATTTCTGGTTGTATTTATTTCCTATTTCTTAAAACAGTTCATTTGGTAGTATTTTGTTATTCTCACGGTTGATACCACAATCCTCATGCAAGTTCATTAACAGGGAAATGAAAACTGCTTCGTAAAATACAAAATAAAATCTTGATTTTAAAAATGAATCAGATGTGTTTGTCTCGTATTTAGCATTTTAAATGAAAAAGAGTGTACATTTTAAAATAAGTGCAACATGAATACTTTAAAATCACATCTTTATTATTGGAATAAATTATCATATCACAAGCACAAAAAAATACACATTTCCAATATGTACCAGAGATGATATCAGGTGTACAAATAAATATGTATTTAAAAATGCTACACAAAAACAGTTTAGTTGAATGAAAATTAAATTAAGAAAAACTCTGCACAATTAAGTTCTGGAACTTAAGTAATTATACACAAATAAAGAAGTTAATTTATACAAATAATGTTTTGTTGAACCAACTTAATAAATTTATGTCATACGTTTATGGTGTGCCATACTAACATTAAATGAAGCAACACACATGCATGCAAAGCATGCTGGGAACTTCACATCTACTGCCCAGTGACAAGAAGTTGACATAAACACAAAATGATTAAGTTAACGTTTAACCTTTCATACAAATGTAAGTAGATTGAACATAATGAAATTAATGACAAAATGTCCAATAATTGTGTTGCTTCAGCACATATTAATGTAATTTCAGCAAGCAACAAAAATCATTTTTGAGTGAACATATATTGATATATAAAATATATAAATATCAGAGTATGCATATACATAAACAGATAAAACATTAAAACATTTGCTTTTTGCAGCTAAGAGGAACATATGTCCTGCCATGTTTGTAAACACACCATGATGTCCTGAAGCGTCGCCTTCTTATTCCACAGAGGCACCTGTTTTATTTCGAGGGGACATGAGGGGGCTGATAAATTGCACGGTTCTTCTTTTGAATATCTCAGCACCTGCAAATGCAAAGATAAAGATTTATTACCGGATTTTAAGTAAATTTACATCTTACTGCAATTTTAATAACATTACCTGTAAATTATGAATTAGACCTTTCATTTCCTTATTGATTATGTCTGGTTCCTCTGATGGAAATATTACATTACAGCTGTGGAAATCATCAAGCTTCTTTAAAACAGCACACCTGGACTGAAAAAATACATAGTTTGTCAGACATAAATCGCTTCCAGTAAACCAGAATATAGTAGAAATTCTACAACCTCAAGAAACACATCTTACCTCTTTACACTCATTTTTTTGGATGATCTCGACCTAAATACAGGGACGGAATTATCATCAGACTTTAAAGACCATATTTAAAACGCACTGTAAAAGACTTTGCAGCCAACTTGAATAAACTTTCAAATTTAAGGCAGCAGTTTTTTTACAGTGAGATAATATCACACACATTTACCTGTGGGCTTCCCCTTTTCAGCATCTCCATGATCCTGTCAACCTGTGTCCTTATATTGCATATTTCCTGACACTTTCTGTCGGAAGCGCGGTCACACTTCCTGCTGTGTGGCGCGGCGCTTCCTGACCTCACACACAACAGCAGCATGAAGACGTGAATCCATGAGTGCACTGAAAGAGCAACAGAGAGCAGATACACAAATATTATCTGATATAATGTTACACTTATCTGAAATAATACTGACATGCTTTGGTCTCTCAGTCACATGTTCTTACTTGTCTTTCTTTTCTGATGGTTTTGTCGTGAGGGTCGGCTTCTCTGAGGTCTCTCTCTGATGCTTCTTCAGCAACTGTCCTAGAGGCTCCATCTTATATACACCTGAGGTCGTAGAGGCCTCCTGACGACTTTCCGAAAAAATGTAACTTGCCCAACTTCAATCTGAAGAGTCATGAAATGTCTCAACAGGCCAGCAAATGTATGTGAATGTGTGGGAGAGCAAGAATTTGGGTTACGCTCATGCTTTTTTAAATTCGTTAGAATTTTATTCAGTGGGCAAATCCCTTCCATTGCCTCTCACTTCCTCCACGAGGAAATAATTATCGGTGACGACATTCTGAGAAGGTATTCCTGTTCATTCCTACCATAGTTATGTTGCTTAATCCTGATTTTTCAATGAACTAAGCAATAAAATGCTTCTATTGAAATGTTTTGAAAATCTGTTCACAGATATAATTTTGCTTTACTTTCTAGCATGAAATATCATGAGTCTGATAAACCCTTAAACAAAATATCCATGTGATGTCAGAAATTTAAGGAGAAAATCAAGGCTTGGCAAGGAGTGCCTGATCTGAAGAGCAATTCATGGCCAAAAGTATTTGGACACCTGAAAATCACCCTCATTGCTTCAAAGCTTCCTCTGTTCTGGGAAGGCTCACCACCATGTTTTAGACTTTGGTTAATGAGGTGATGAGATGATTCAGGCCCTTTCTTCTGTCATCACTGGATGGTATACACGCAGGGCTGCACTGGTAGTGAAATGAAATAATAACAAAAATGATAGTAACAAAAATATCGTGTCTTCTTTCAGGTGAGTCAGGAAGGGAGGGGCAGGTTTTCTCATGCACATGATGTCACAGAAGCTGCCGCGGTTACGCATAACAACACGTTTAGTGAGGTTGAACGATAGAGCCCCAGGAAATAAATTATATCTATCAGTTATTATAAATTATATCTATGATTATATCTATGAAAGGGCCTTTGAACCCGCAAGGGATGCAGCTGCTTGTAAACTATTAGATTAATTTGAGGGGGCGTGGAGGTCATCATGTGACCAAACGATGTTACAGTTTAGCTGCGAACCAAAAAGGAATAATAGGGAATGAAAGAATGAGACGTTTTGTCATTTTTTAACTAATATATGTGCATTTCTATGCACGTTAGACCCTCTTGTGGTAGATTTTAGAAAACAAGACAAGCAATAAATATGCAGATTTGGTCAGTGTACTAGTTATGTGAAACATAAGTACAAACATTATAAACATTTCAAGAAATGTGTTTAAAGATCCAGTAACAGGAAATACATGTTCCTAGCCAGAAGAATGATGTCTGTAGGGGGACATCAAATTACATGTGTATACTGTTGAGTTAGATACCATCTTGATAGCCTTAGAATGAACTGAGAATAGACTGAGCAAAGTAATCTAAAACAAGTTTTAATCTGCAGTGACTCAGTCTGTCTTGCAAAGTCTCAAATAACTATATGACCGGGAATCATCAGGAGCTGTTTTATGGGGTACTGATTGCGCACTCATGGATTAAGAAGCACGATATCAAATTTAGAAGGGAAGAATGTTGTATGGAGATCTGGAATTAAACGGAAAACATCTTACTGGTATTAGTGTTGGAAATAATGTTCAGTTTCCTGTACGGACCAACTGGGAGATTTATTTTGTGTGTGAAGAATCATGGTTTCAGCTCTTTTCAGTCCTGCTGAAGAGGAACATGTCACCTACACCCTGGATAGCCTGAGGGGGACTAATTAACAGAAAATTTTCAATTTTAGATGAACTTTCCCTTTAATATGGAGCTGGTCTTCCCTTTGCAGCTATAGCAGCACCTACAGCTTCCACTTTTCTGTCAAGCTTTTCCACAAGATTTTGGAGTGTTTCCGGGGGAATATTGCCATCTAGTAGAGAGTTTGTGAGGTCAGGCACTGATGTTAGATGAGAAAACCTGACTCTCAATGTCTGTTTCAGTTTATCACAAAGGCATTTAATGGGGTTTGATGGAGTCAAGTTCTTCACATCAAACTCATCCAGCTGTCTTTATGCTTTGTGCACTGGGGCACAGTCATGCTGGAACACTAAAGGCCCTACACCAAATTATTCACATGAAGTTGGAGGCACAGCATTGTCTAAAATGTTCTGCCATGTTATTCTGAAGCATTAAGATTTCCCTTCACTGGAGTAATGGGTCCCAGTCCGTAAAAAAGGTTCATACCATTACACCTCCTCCATCAAGCTTTACATTTGGCACAATTCAGTCAGGCAGGTATAAAAACCAATATTTGGCCCCGATTACCAATATCACATGACAGTATCTGTGTAGAGAAAAGGTGTTATTTTTGTCACATATCTTAGATAAACATTACCAGTGAAAGAAGCAAATTTTAAAGTTAAAGTTAATTTTAAGTTAAGAAAATGTTCTTTAAAGTTGATAACACATCATGACCACACGAGGGTGTCGTTGAAATTGTAAATAATGTGTGGCTTGCTCCACACGCGCGTGCCCCGGGGGGAATACCCATAAACTACATGTAGTTAGACTAAATGGGGAGGAGGGTCAACGTTAGGAGCCATTTATAGACAAAAGCAGAGCGTGCTCGCAAAACTTATGCTCTATTGTTTGTGCAAAAGTGCAGATACTGCGTGGAGTGCACGAACAGAAAACGCTGAACTGTAAGAATCTTGGAAAAGAGACAGAGCGAAGAGAAAAGCAGACACATGCCATTACACTAAATACAGTATATCAAAATAAAAAACTGGTAAGTTTACTCTCTTGTGCGCCTGGTTGTGTTTTAGTGCTACGACTTTTGCAACTTTGGTGAAACTTATTGTTATTATTATTATTAATAATAATCTTTATGTTATTTCTTCACTTTTCTCATTTGTGCTTGACGTTTAATTCTTGCATTTGAGAGACGAGGTTCAGTGTTCTGTTTAAAATAAATCTCAGTAACAACATGATTGTGTTTGGGAACATGCAATCAGATGTAAACTTACCAAATCCATAGAACAAATGACAAAAGAAAATACTTTAATATAATCATTTTACTATTAATTATAAGTGCTGACGTGAGAGTGAGGAGTGTTTATCCTTTAGGAAACTGAAGCGTCCACAGAGCCGCTGAGCGCACGGTAGCAGCTGCAGCCAGAGTGTGCAGGAAACAGCTGTGTAAGGGGTGGGTGGTTTGTGTGTGTGTAATATGCAGTTGAGCGTCACTACTTTGGAAAGTCTTTGACCTTTGGTTCATTCAAGTTTGCCGTCAGTGGAAGCCGTCAGTGGAAGCAATATCTCAGCATTGAGATAAATTGCTGCATATATAATCAGGTAACTTTTATGTTAAATTGCAGTTGTGAGGGTTATGTATTTTAAATGAATCAACCTGTTGAAATTATATTTCTATATGTCTGTAATATATATTTTAATGAATGTGAAGTGTTTGTGGGGTTAACTCTCATGAGTGAAATGAATTATTTTAGTAATTACAGCAGGAGTAGAGAATTTTCTTCCTCTTCCTTTCGGGAGAATCTGTATTAGAGAGATTTACTCACTGAATATCTGAACAGATGACAGAAAGCTGAGATGCTTGGTAAAGCTGTCCTAACTCAGCCTTTGCATTAGAGAACTGAACACAGTGGATCCACTTTAAGCATATTTTGCAGTCTGAATGATCCTTTCTTTTTAATAAAAGTGAATTCAGCTGCTCTGTATCTTGTTTCATTGGTGAACAAGCTTTTATGTGTGTGTATTCACTGTGCTGTCAGCCCTCTGTTTCCGAGTTACATTTAATGCTCGGCTGTGTGGCCTCATGTTTGTGTTGCTCCTTTAGTTGCTGTTTTATGTGTTTGTCTATAATTATTTTATAATAAAATCAACAATTTGTGCCCAAGGTGAAGAAGACTATCATATACCTTAGGACAATGGCTTGATATTCATATTTCGAAGTATGTAAAGTGTGGCAGCCAATAAGTAATCGTAGAAAAGACAAGATAAACAGCCAATGTTTATAGTTGTGCAATTTTTGACATGATTGCATGTCCCGCTGGCGTTTGTGTAGCTTCTAACGCGTGACTTCACCAACAAGAGACAGGAAGTGTCAGCAGTGCATTGATCATATAGTTGCATTTAGCATTGTTATTTTCCATAAACTTAAGAGCAAACCTGCATCCTATAGTGTCGTGACCACCAGTTAAATGATTAATGGTGATTGATTATGATTGATTGATGGTATGAATTTATCAATGGTAGTTTCTTAAGCTTTGTGGTTTGGCTACATCCAATAGTTCCACTTTATGCAAAAGCTTCTTGCATGAATGTCTTAATTTAATGACATTTTAATAAATGCTTTAAAGTGACTGGTAAGGAGAATTCACAGAAGGGTTCATCACAGAATTTTAGGGGGATCCATATCTAATTTAGAAGCAGCTGTTAACAGCAAGCACTGTCCAGACTCAATGATCTGAGTTTTTACACTTGATTTATGTATTGAGCTGGTTGTGCACACCAGCCTTGTTCCATGTGTTGTTGTCACTTCAACCAGTCACATTTCTGGTAAGATGCCCATGGTGTGCCATGGTAAGGCTCTGTGGCTATTTCTGCTGTCAGCAGGTCAGGAAGTATGAGGACATGTGCTTCAGCCTGTCTCATGCAGTCTTAAGTCAACTCGTGTGACAGACATATGAGTACACAAGTACACTGAACTGTGTTCAAAACAAAAACAGGTCAAATTTAGGTTGAAGGAGAGACAAAGACATGGCAACAGAGGCACTGTTTAGTATTCAGTGTTTTATCTGATGTGCTCTGTGAAACAGCTAATTAATAAAGCACTCAATAATTATGTTTTTGTAACGTATCTGTCTATGTGAACAGCTACTGTACATTGTCATGTACATGCCTTTTAAAAAACTCATGAAAAGAACAATTTTCTTGTGTAGATATACTGTATTTCCAGTTGAAACAGGAAACTGAGGCAGGAGATATCGAACAGCTTGTACATGTAAAATGAATTCGCCTTTTGTTTATATCACTTGAACTAAAATCCATTTTAGTCTCATGTGGTTTCTCAAGGCAAAACCACAGTGGGACATTTTGTTGATTTGGGTGAGACAAGCTTGCACTCCGTCCTAAATTACAGTTTTGCAACACTGACATTAGCTGTTTTAAACGCAGTAAACACGTTTGGACATAAATTGGTAACAAATCTTTTCTTATTTTTTCAAATCTCTGCTTTTCACCTCAAGCAAGCAAAGTCAAGCGGCCTCCATCATTCCCTGAATGAGTGCCACAATTCACAACCCTAAAGAACAGTGTCTTATCATTTGTGGACCTGACATCTACTGTTACTTCATAACTGTGTATATGAATACGGCTAAAGCTTTGGGGTGATTAGATGGTCTTGAAGCCAAGATTATCACAGACCATATCTTCAGCTGCTGAGACAGAAATCCCCACCAGTTCCTCATAATCATATTCTGGATGTATGAATGTGATTCATGCATAGCTAATGTCCTGTTTTCTGTGTTCTTCTTCTGGTTGATCTGTTTCTGTGGTTTCTTCATCCTCTGATCTTCTACAGTGTCATGGCTCCGTCGCTCTCGCAGGCGTACAGGAGACGCTGGTGGATGGCAATCACGGCGGTCATAGAGAACCTGCTCTTCTCTGCTGTGCTGCTGGGCTGGGGTTCTCTTCTCATCATGCTGAAGAACGAGGGCTTCTATTCACACCTGTGCACAGGTATGCGGCTGCAGCAGTGCGCTGGGACGGCGGTTCCCAGTTCTGGTCCTGGTACCCACAGCGCTACTCAGTTTCTATGCTGCCATTTCTGGTTCCCAGTCTCTCAGCTAACAAGTTGATCTGAATCAGATGTTACATGTTAAAGAGATCCACAATATATATATATATATATATATATATATATATGTAATCTTTATGTGTAATATATATATAATAATATTATATATATATATATAAAATGGCTGCATTTGTAGCTGGTGGTTTATTGAAACATCCAATGGAGACCAACATAGACCTTACAGTCACACTGTAATAATTTCATATTTTGTCTCTGACTTTAACACATCTGAAAGTATTTATTTCTGTGACGCTAACAGAGAATGTCACAGAGAGTCACACAAACATAAGCTTCACCGAAAGCACTCATTGGCCGAGCTGTGTTGAGCAGGAGGAGATTCTCAATCTGGGCTTTACGATTGGCTCGTTCATCATCAGCGCGGCCACTCTGCCTCTAGGAGTCCTAATGGACAAATTTGGGCCTCGTCCAATCAGATTGCTTGGCAGGTAAGAGACATGCAGCTCTTAGTATGAACACTACAAAACAGTAACATTACTCAACAAAATAATCTCATTTTATAATCATTCGCTATGGCAGGATTTGTGAGTTGTGTAAGTCTCTCATGCTGACATGTCCTTCTACAACTTTTATAGTTCCTGTTTTGCATTCTCCATGGCTTTGATTGCTTTTGCTGCATACGATCCAGCAGGTCAGTACTAATGTACAGTATGTGTACAGTATGTGTACAGTATGTTAATTATTGACTCATTCTGTACACTGTGTAACATTCCATGGTAAATACACACATATTATATGTAAAGTACATATAAACAAATGACCACTAACACCCACATTTAAATCCAGTGTGTTTTTAGCTAACGTAATGAATCTGTAATTATCTTTTCTGCGTATTAAGTATTTCATACATTATAAAGGCATGTATTTGTCATCTTCTTTATAGTGTTGTCAGCTCTCATATTTATTGCTGTCTCATTGAATGGATTTGGAGGAATCTGTTTAACCTTCACTTCACTAACAGTAAGACACACACACACACAGAGAAATATACACTATAAACGGTCTATTATGTCAGCAGTCATATATACAGATGAAAGGATGGCACTCACATTAATGTACTGTGTATGTAGGTGTCACATTAATGTCACATTCATTTACTGTGCATATGTATTTGAAATGATTTGAAATTAATGCATGATAAGGTTTTGGTATTTGAGTATCGCTGGCTGTTGGCTGTATGAGTTAATTGTGTGTTTTAATGTGCAGGTCAGTGACTAAGTGTACAATAAATATATAGTGGGAAAACTATGAGCCCCTTTGCACTTTGCAAAATGTGAAAATGTGCCGTGAGCTTT
Organism: Botia kubotai; assembly: GCA_036877585.1. Classification (NCBI taxonomy): domain Eukaryota; kingdom Metazoa; phylum Chordata; class Actinopteri; order Cypriniformes; family Botiidae; genus Botia; species Botia kubotai. The sequence goes on along the minus strand of JAZGTI010004349.1, from coordinate 17,404 downwards.
GTACTGTTTTATTCTGTCTGTCTCATGAATGCATGTAGAAGCTGCTCGCTTCATGTGCTTGTGTTCTGTCGATCACTTCAGCCCTACACACGCTACATTTTTTGCATGCTGATCTCGACCAATCAGAGGACAGATATGTCTTCACGCCCTCAACTCTGCCAAACCCACCTTCTCCCTTCCCTATAACCACACTTGGACATTCACAGACTGGCGTTGCTCTCACTCTCTCTACACACATTTTCCCTTCACGTGCCCGTCTGTCCTTTATCTCTTAGCTCTGAGTCACTCTCAGGTCTCAGTCACATTATTCATACTAAACAACCAGCAGCAGCTGTTGTAGAAGCTACAATACATTTCTTATTAGGATGAATTGAAATCAGAATTCTACTCAGTGGTGGGTTGGGAGAATTAAAAAATAAAAAATGGATTGGGAGTAAGTTACTGCATTTTGGTGAAAGAGAATGAAAACAAACACATTTTTATTTGGAGTATTGTGCACCGATTTGGTTGACATGTAAAATGTGCCAGATTTGAGGTCCTTGTGACTTAAAGAAATACAAACGTCTTTGAACCGCAATGAACTTTTTTCCTCTGTCCTCAAGTAATCTTCGCTATGTATCAGTCTGTGTGATCTATGTGTTTAGTGCTGGTGGGTCGCGTCTGTCAAATGTCATCGCTCCATACTGACAGTGCCGCCCTCCTATAGGGGAAAATAACCCAAAGAGAGAGAGTGAGATACATACACACAAAAGTGATCAAAAGAAGCTTTGATAAACTATATGCCAAGAAAGTCCATTAGATATAAACGGGAAATAAGTGGAAAGGACAGGAAATTGTACCTACAATGTCCATGTCCTAAACTGAACTCAGACTCAAAACAGTCTGAATGAGTTAGTGATCTGAATATGTGAGTGTGTATTTATGAGCTTAAATTGCAGGGCTGAAATTATGACTTGAGTTTACTCTCTCATTGACAGTCCCTTGCCATCCCACTTGTTTGTGTTGTCGGTTTGATTTGGCATGTGTGACTGTTAGTGTGCCTGTGTTTGTTATCTGTGTAGTGTGTGTTTATTTGCTGGGCGCAGTAGAGTGTTATTGGTGCAGAAGCGCAGATGTCCTTAGCATGCCATGTGATTGGCTACAAGCTAGGATTGCAACACATGAAGCAACATATGAGACAGAGTTCCTAAATCACTCCATTGATTCCTAAATCAACTCCTAAATCAGCTGTTTCTAGCAAACTTTGTAAGCATAAACATGAATTTCCATTTAGTTTACTATCATTAACAAATATATTGGATATTTACGTTTCCAGTTATGAAATTCATGTATGGATAGAGAGAGATGGTGTTGCGTGTGAGAGTCAGTAACTTAACAGCGTGTTTGAATTGTGAGGATTCAAGTCCTCGCGTTACTTATTGCAAACGTTTTACAGTTTTGCCCTCTAGTGGCAATAGTTGAATATTAAAGTTCGAAGAATAAAAGCGGACTAGAACAATAGTCATTAGTAAGTGTATTTAAAAATATTAGCAATAGTAAGTGTATTTAAAATGGTCAAATGGATGAAAAATACGTATTCCTTTCCATGATGAATTATTGGTTATGACATACTTATCACACACTTTTAATGAATTAATTGTATTCTCCTTTAATCGCATTATCTTCCCGTTTGATATTCCCAGTTGCCGAATATGTTTGGAAATGTGCGCTCCACAATTCTCTCGCTTATGATCGGCTCTTATGCTTCTTCTGCTGTAACCTTCCCAGGAGTTAAGGTAGGGTCCTTTTAAAAGCACAAACAACACCAAGTAAACAGCAAACACTTTACACAAAAAAAGAACTAAATTGATTAGCGTAAATTAAATTATTTCTGTCTGTTTTGCCCTTCAGCTAATATATGATCTAGGTGTGTCGTTTTGTACGATTTTCTGGGCGTGGGCGAGCTTTGCCTGCCTTGTCTTCCTCAACTGCATTGTTAATTGGCCAGGAGAATCTTTCCCTGCCCCCGAGGACATCAGATACACGTCAGTATATGTCAAATGCATAATTAAATACATAAACTATATAGTCAAAAGTATGATGACACCTAATATCGAACCAATATGTGTTTACTGTAGAGGCCTGGCTGTCAGTCTGCATTTCAAATAATCTTAAAGTTGTTTTAATGAGGTTCAGGTTTAATAGCTAATTATTAAAATACAGGTATGTCTACATGCCTTTTGCCATGCAGTGTAATTTATAGCAATAATGCACCATATAAATAATGTCCATATAAGGAACATGTTAGTTTAGATCTGTCTGTAATGTTTCGGATGGGCTGAGCAGAAATTATGTACCATCTCTGCTTGTTAGTAAAATGGTGAAGTTGAAAGGTGAAGTAGTGGACCACAAGATGACTGGAGATCGTTCCTACACTCATGTGATTGTTGAAGAACAGGAAGTAACCAAAAAGCAACCTTCCAACGATGAAATTCAAACCAATGGAACAGCACCACAGAGCCAGGGTCAGTCTCAAAAACACACAAGGACAAACACACACTGCTATTACGATCATGAAACGCTCTTGATCTTATCCATGTTTGTGGGACAGCAGGATCTCCTCCCTTTAAACGTTCTGTGTGCTCACCCATCTTTCTCTGGAGTCTCATCACCATGGCGATGACTCAGCTTCGGATCATTTTCTTCATGGGTGCCATGAATAAGATGTTGGAGTTTCTGGTTACCCATGGCGACCCTGACCGTAAGGCCGATCTTTGATGAAATGAAAAGATTTGAACGTTTTTCTGTCTTGTTTATCAACAGATGGTTCAATGTAAGCAAACACAGCAGTTTGAATTGTCCATAAACTGTGTTTATTTTGTACTACTCGTGTGGTTTAGCCTCGGAGGAGTTGGTGAAGGAGGCAGAGGAGCAAGGCAAGAAGCTTTTAATTTTTACCAAATTTATGTAGGATAAATAAATGTCATCGCATTACATAACAAACAAAATATCACACTGCTTACTTTAAAGAGAGCACAACCACACTTTATAATACCAACATTTAAAAAACAGAAATGTTCCGTTTTACTTTAATGTTGCACATATATAGAACATATATTTTAAAACATATAATTGGCTATGAAAACAACAGAAGTCAATGGAAGTCCCCACCATGATGAAACAAATGTGTTGTGTGTTATAGTGGGTCTTTACTCGTCCATCTTCGGCACACTTCAGCTGCTGTGTCTGGTGAGCTGTCCTCTGATTGGCTACATCATGGACTGGAGAATGAAGGAGTGTGAGGATGTGAATCCAGCAGAGGGAGGAAAAAGGTGAAGGTGGAGCAAGAGTGAAATGTGAATTCATGTGATATGATGTCATTCTTATGGTTTACCTTCATTATTTTCATATAAGTCTATCTGGGCTTCCAAAGAGGGACAGAAAGATCCAGAAACTCACAAACGCCATCAGAGCTTTTATCCTTACAAACCTGCTGCTGGTCATCTTTGGGATCATCTCCCTCATAGACAACCTGTCTGTACAGGTTAGTCCCAGATTTTCAGTGTGGTGATGGACTTTTTAGACTTTACTGTATTTATTTACAACATTTGCATTGACGCATTTGACAGACACATGTAGTCACACTGACGTTTTGTGCATTCAGCGCACAATACACTATCAGACATACAATGACTTATACAGTGTGTATCTCTCTCTCTCTCTCTCTCTCTCTCTGTCAGGTGGTGTCTTTTGTTCTACACACTGCAGTTAGAGGTTTCATTCACTCGTGCTGTGGTGGGCTGTACGCTGCTGTGTGAGTTTTCCTTTTACATGATCATAGTCTCTATAGTTTTACACTCAGTGATGAGACTACTCAAATACACTTGAAATGTCCACAAAAGTTTATATTCAAATTGAATTATCGATATAGATCGACACTCATGGGTCATTCGTTTAAAATTCGACTTCTTTCCTAATACTTCAAATTAAGATTTGCGGGTTAAATTGTATTATGAAACGTAGTTTAAATGACAAGTTTTGCTATTAAAGAGTTAGCTAGGATTGAATTTTTCTTAACTGTTATGAAATTCACAGTAACCTGGACATGAGGTTTAATATTTGCTACTTGTTTTGTCCTTACGCTGTTTGCTATTTATGTGCTTAGCTACCCAACCAATCACTTTGGCACCCTGACGGGCCTGCAGTCCATGATCAGTGCTGTGTTTGCCTTGCTGCAACAGCCACTTTTCATCTTTATGTTGGGACCATTAAATGGAGATCCTTACTGGGTGAGACAAACATTTCTGCCTTTAATACGTCATCATTTGGTGTGTGTTTTTTGCTCAACATTCATATGCATATCAAATACGTTATTTTAATACAGTATTTAACAGTATTACAAACTGAATTAAAATTCATTTGAATGTTTATTAAAATTAATTACTAAATATGATGAATTTTCCTTATTTTTTTCTAAATGGATAGATCAACTTAAGCCTGCTTCTGTTCTCATTGGTTGGATTCCTGCTGCCAGGATATCTCTTCTACCATCGAAGACAGCTTGTGAGGGAGCAGGCAGCACGTGATTGTCTGTCGCTGGGCCAGTCAGCACAGGAGAGTGTCAGTCTCAACCAATCAAATAATTCCTCAAAATATCAAGCTAACGGAAATGTCTGAGGTCAAACGAGGTGATAGCTGAGATGTGAATTACGAGGGAAAACATTTGACAACTTTGGTTCGATGGCACTTTGAAAACTGAAATATTGTTTGGCTTCCTGTTTAGTCACTGTAGAGACAAATATAACATGTTATATAAAACAAATGAGTTTTAAATGTGATTTTAAAGTTGTCAGTCAAGTCTATGACTGAACAGTGTGTTTTTTTCACTTGGCTCTACGTTTGTTTTCGTGTAGAGCAAAATAACCTCAGACAACAATGGGTGAATCTCTCAGTGTTTGGTTGGTTAACTTTAAGTTATCTTTACGTTTTGCTCAACGTTACAACCACAGTTACAGTATTTTCTTGGCACTACTAAAAATCCTGTTATGCTAACTGCCTGGCTGACGTCACAGTGACTTCCCTATAGTGTTGTTTGTCTGGCTGCTAACATTGTTTTTTTTATTATTACATTGACACTTCGAAATGTCCCATAAAACGGTAGTAGAATTACGAGGGGTTTAACATCTTTAAAAAACTCTTATCTTTTAAACTCTAAAGCACCTCCTGCCTCATCACTTTTCTCAGTATTAAATCAAAATAGGCAAATAACATGTTTGTTTTCATAATGAAAACTGCATCACAAAACAACGAAATAACTATTAAATTGTAACTAATAACTTGCCCCTTTCAAACAGCTTTCCTTTTGGCTTTTCAGTTTATTGGTTAATGTGTACCAATAACTTTTTAACACTGTAGGCTACTGTTAAAGGCAATGGAACACTGTTCCAAGTTAAACTTGCCATACCATGATATCTTATCTTTGTGCAGGTCACAGACATATACAGATTTACTGCGATGAACAGTCATGAGTTATTTGTGTTTTTAAGGGTGTTGTGTAGTGGCTCTTTGGTAAACGTGTAACTTGATTTTGAGTAAAGCAGATCTCCCGTAAAGACTCAGGGCTGGTAAATGAGGCAGGGCTTCATGTAGTCACTTTTTCTTGACATCATGGATCAATTATATTATGCGGCTATAGTTTTAAACCTGTAGTCTCGAATGAGGACCTGTTGTCATCTGTTTTTCTCAATAACTTTCTTCTGCCTTTCCTCTGTAAAGCATTGTGTCACTGTAGAGACTGATGGAAATGTTGCTTTAATACTGGTAATTATAGACGGGTCTTTTTTAATGTTGTTTTCGCAGGAGATGGTTTGCACTATATTTGTTTATTTTCATTGTCAACTGCCCAATAAGAGATACGGAGGAAAGGCTAAAAAAAAACAGTTCCATATGTTAAAGTTTTGAATGTATCTGTTGATTGTAAATCATAACGGTGCTTGCATTGGCCATGCGGCGCTCACGACTGTGTGCTATGAAAAAATAAATACACATATTTTGTCTCAAATCAGCCTATATCGCAGCTGTTTTTTATTTGTAAATAATTTGTAAATAATAATAGTGTTGGATAAAAAACGTTCCATTATTCATCAAATTAATTTAGTTAATAATAAATAAACACAGAGGCACTTCGAAAACTTTCAATACTTAGATATGTAACAATATGATGATTGACCAGGCATCCTAATACTTAATAATTAATATACTTTCATACACACAGTACACACACACACACGCGCGTCTGCAACTCGCGGCAACACATTAAAACTATAACATCTTGTGAGGCCCAATTTTCCAGGTTGTGCTTCAGTTGAACTCCTCCCGGCTCTTCTGTCAGGCAGTTTTATCTCAAGCTACTGCTGCTGGGCTGAGAACCCGTCATGCCTGGATGATCAGGACTATGGCGATTCTGAAAACAGAAACAAATAATGTGTTTTTTATCATTTAATTGTGTTTAATCTGTCAAAAAGTAATGCAACTTAATTTCTCAATAACAACAGCACACCGGCTTATGAATGACTCACACATTCCTCATAAGCGTGCACAGGAGAACAATGAGGTCAAAATTTTTAACAAAATAATAAATTTGTTTCGGAAGACTATACGACACAGATCTCATGAAATTGTTTTATTATATTTTGACACTGTTTTTTAATCATTGGTCCAAAAAAGAGAGGAAAGGTTATGCAGGTTTAGAACAACAGGATGAGTAAATAATGATATTTTTACATTACTTTTGTTTTGAAAATGTCATTCAGTGTAATAATGACTGCTTTATGAATATTAATGATAATGCCAAATCACGTCTAGTACAGCACAGGTTACAACGAAAAAGAGCTTTAACCTTCTTCTTCTTCTTCTCTTTCTTCTTTTTCTTTCTGTCCGGATCATCGTCCTTCTTCTTCTTCTTCTTCTTGTGGTCTGAATCTGATGGCGTTTCTGTGGTAAAGAGTGTTACTGTAAGTCATTATGTACGGAAGCACCTGTTTGCCTCTTTACAGCGTGACTGTGTGTGTGTGTGTGTGTGTGACCGTCACCTGGTGGTAATGGATCCTGAGGCCTGTGATGTTTATGCTTGTGTTTGTTCTTCTTCTTTGGTGGCTGAATGTGCATCAGTCTGTATTGCTCCGGTAACTCCGGAAATCACACACGCAGAATAAAAACCAACAACTGAAGCGCAATCATTTACCACCAACACCGCTAACAAAAACACAGACACACCTCATTTGGCGGGCAAAGCAGAGGCAACGTCAGTTACACTTGCCTTCCTAAATATACAGGGGATCCTTATTTTGTCTCTCTCTGTTACACACACACACAGACACACTTACAGGGCCTGTGTGCAGCCTGAAGCCGGTGAGCATTGTTCCTGTGAGAGGACTGAATGAGTTGTTGCACACTGGTGGTTTCTCGATGAGCGAGTGCAGAGAGCTGTTGTCCTGAATACCAGAGCTGTCTATCATACCTGACCACAGAACCATGAAGTTTCAAGTAAGGAACTAAAACTGATCTGGAATCAGCAATCAAAGGCAAATACATACATACACACCGGGAAGCTCAGGTAGGAAGTTGCTGAGTTTCTCCTTGACCTTCTTTCCACAGAACTTGTTGAAGGCGTGTTCCAGGTTGTAGTGTGTGATGAGATTCGAGTGTCCTGTCAGTTCATTCTCCACTGGCAATGAGAAAAAGATAAGAAGGGGTTAATTATTCCGGCTGGTGACAAAACACAGTAGTTACAACAATTATTGTTAATGCTGTAACACCAAGATACATTTATAAGGGAGGTCCTTCAAACAGTGTAAGACTTCAGAATACATTCCTTTATAATTTGTCATTTTATGACAGTGGTGGCAAGTACTAAGTTACCACAGTTTTGTTGTAGTTACTATGGTATTACAATTACAAATCATCTCCTGTTACAATCCAGCAACCACTACCAAACATGTAGCAAAACGTATCACAGCACAGCTATGCCTTAATTTTTAACTTTGTGTCGTGGTATAACAGACCAGATCTATTATAATACTATTATAATAGTATTACAGTGCCATTCAATATACGCCTATAATGGTACCGCCATTCTACATTAAAACAATGACAAGCAATATTGACACACGAAGAGTGACACTGACTGGGCAGTTCACGCAGCAGGTAAAACGGTTCATTCATTGCTGTGGGTTTTCTGAGCGCGGTTTCTTCATCCACCATCTGATGGGCGAAAGACATCGAGCCCAAGTTTTGGGGTACCTGAGGTTTCCCGGACCCAAAACCCAGCGCTGACGCTCCTGCTGGCCCCTGAGAATCAGGCTGACCATACAGCGAGGAGAAGATTTCTGTCATAGTGTAAGATCTGCGCTGTGTCTTTATTATTGTGTGTTATTATTGTGTGTATTGCTGTTACTATTGCTAATCGTCCGTAAACGAGCTGTTGACAATCACTTCCGGTTGTTGGTGCGCATTGGGGAATTTACCGTAATGTATCAATTGCATGATCGCATTTTTAGACTTGGTACATTTTACTAAACACAGTTTTATAAAGCGTACATAAATCGAGTTATATTGTATAATATAATATTGTAACTACATAATAAGGATAAATAACGTGATAAACAATTACTTTTGCGTTTCTGTTACGCACGTTAAAAAAGTCGGTTAAAGTTGAAGAATTACGGTAAAGAAGGAACGCGAAAAACTTCCTGTTATCGTCCCCTTTATGTGACATCATGACCAATCAGCGTTATCTTTTGGGTAAACTGACCAATCATTGCGGGAGGCGGGGCTAGTTTTTTCTTCGTCCGCAGTGACCTCTGTCCCTTTAAATCGTTTACTTCGTCGGCCGACGTATATTTTCTCACAGTACTAACGGCATAGATGCGGACGCAGTCTTCTTGAGACATCGCAGCACGCGTTTTCTGACAAAATGGCCTTATTAACTCCTTTGTTAGCGTTTTTGTATCATTTGCCACAGGTTTACAAATGGCTACTGAAACCGTACTACGTAGCCTCGCTGTTTATGTCAATCGCGTTCCTGATGGTGCGCAAAACGCCGGGGATTTGTGAACATCTTTCGACGCAACGGGAGGACGGCAATCCGTGCGATTTCGACTGGGTTCGTATAAACCACATCTAACAGCAAATAATAACAGGCACAATGACCGCCTTGCTTTACGATTAAATACATGAGCAATGAGCAGCAGATGATGGTCCGGATGGTCCGAATAGGAAAGGGTGGGGGTCAAAAATTAAGCTGACACGAAGAGACCAAGCCCCTCTATACGGAGTGTTGTTATGCATATAAATGATGCATTGGTGAAAAAAAACAGTGTTAAGTCTTAGCAACCTGATGCTAAACCTTAGCAATTTTAAACTCTAGAAACTGCTGTGTACACACACGTATATATGATATATATGAGATGTACTAATTGTGTTTTACTAATTATAATAATTTGGTCATGTGTTTTATGTTTACAGAGAGAGGTAGAGATACTGATGTTTCTGAGTGCCATAGTGATGATGAAGAACAGAAGAGCAAGTACGTGTTTTGTTCTCGTGTGGCAAATAAACAGTCAATTTTGTACCTCTGCTTAAATGTCTTGTTGACGTTTAACCGGTCGACAGGTAATCCCTATTCAAAAGTAAATTTGATGTGTACGTATACATGGCCCAAGTAAAGGTTTGTTTATACAATAAACATTTTGGCACCTGCGGGTCTCTGTGACGGTTGTCGTCGTGTTTGTTATCGAATCACTTTTTTTTTGTTATCCTGTGTTCCTGTCTCCCCCTCCTCCAGCTCTCCCCTCCAGCTCTGTCAGTCATTTCAACACGCCTTTAGTTTATATCTTACATTATCGTCTGAAACAAAAGTGCCGTTTTTGACAGTGTTTCTGTACGCCAATAACTATGAAAGGTTGTCTTTTCATATACGTAATATTTATTTTTCTCTCGTTTTTACTCCACAGTTACTGTCGAACAGCACGTGGGCAACATTATCCTTTTTTGTAAAGTCGCCAATGTGATTCTGTTCTTTAGACTGGACATCCGTTTGGGGCTTCTCTACTTGACCCTGTGTATTGGTCAGTATTCATATTTTTATATATTTATTATTTAAATATTTATTTCATCTGAAATAAAATCCGACGCATACCGTAACTACACACAAAAGCAACCTAGGAGATGGTTAACAGTTGTTTTTATGTCCTCTAATGCTCTCGCATGCCTGATTCAGTTTTCCTGATGACCTGTAAACCTCCACTCTACATGGGCCCAGAGTACATCAAGTACTTCAGTGACAAAACCATTGATGTGAGTGTGATTTCACAGTATATGGGGTTTGATGTATGTGTTCAATATAACAATATCAAGTGTACTTCTGTGTTTGTTGTGTACAGAATATTAGAGAGTATAGACTAACCGGTACAAATTCTCAAGACTAGGTTTAATTAATAAAATTAGATGTTAGATAATGATAAGTTTAACCTGTATACCACCTAAGATCTGGTCGGTTGTGATCACTAATCCGATACTTTCTAAATGTCCTGAAGCGTTTGTGTTCAGCTGTTATACTTTATAACATGGTACTAACTACTGCTTACTAGACCTGGACCAGCAATCCACTGTAGGTTTTAACCCCTGCATTATTTTGCCCAATGCCAAATTGTAACGATATTTGTAGTTATACATTAACTAAACACAGTTACAGCTGTGGTAATATATGAACACCAGCCTAAGGCAGTAGTGGATTAATGTCGAGTACAGAAGCTCATTGTTATTGTCTTTAGGAAGAGTTGGAGAAGGACAACAGAGTGACCTGGATTGTGGAGTTTTTTGCTAACTGGTCACCAGAATGTCAGTCTTTCGCCTCGGTCTACGCTGACCTCTCCTTGAAGTAAGAACACCGGACAGCTGCTCAATAGTTTTTTTTAACTTGAATGATACAGGTTGTTACACATCTTGTTCGAATAGTTCTGAGATGATATTCATTGTTTTTACACAGGTACAACTGTGCAGGGCTGAAATTTGGCAAAGTGGACATCGGCCGCTACAGTGAAGTATCTAAAAAGTACGTTCTCTTGCTGTTTGCCTGCTAGATATGGGACGTTGTGCTAATTTTCACATATCAAATCATTCTGACTATGTCCAATATGTCCCTTATTTATCTCAGATATAAGGTCAGCACATCTCCTCTCTCAAAGCAGTTGCCCTCTCTGGTGCTCTTCCAGGGAGGAAAGGAAATTATGAGGCGCCCTCAGGTGGATAAAAAGGGAAGGGCAGTGTCATGGAGCTTTACAGAGGTGAGGCTACTCCTATTACATTTACTCATTTGTCAGACGTTTTTATCCAAAGCCACTTACATTGCATTATACTATACATTGTTTTTAAGTATGTGCAATCCCTGGGATCGAACCCACGACCTTGGTGTTGTTAACGGCATGTTCTAACCACTGAGCTATAGGAAAGCAGTTGTATCATGTTACTTACATACATAGGGATTATAAAATTACTAAAGTCAACAAAATGAGACATTCTTGCAAACGATTTGTGGATCTTGTTGATTCCTAGGAAAACATCATCCGCGAGTTTAACCTCAATGAGCTGTATCAGAAGTCGAAAAAGCTCGGTAAGAGCAAAGGAGAACAGATCGAGAGGCCCATCGAATCTGTGTTCTCCCCCGTGCCTGAGGAGGAGGAACCAGAGGCTGAAACCATCAGCGCGATGGACACAGAGAGCAAGAAGGACAAATAGACTGTGCATGTGCTGTTAAAGAGCCCTGAGATTACACAACGGGGCTGCTGGATGAGATTTTTCTAAAGTTCAGTGTGCAGAGAGAACGTTTGTATGTAGTTGAATGAACAGAATGACTTTATGTATAACATGGATTTTAATTTAATTGCTAAATCGGTCCAATAGTATAGTAAATTATAATATTAATACATATCCAAATTTCATAATCACAAATACACTGGACGGTATACTCAGACATCCAAATAGTCATTATTTGCGGGTTAAACAGAATGATGGGTCTGTCGCTGTCAGTTGTTCTAATTTTAAATGTTATACAATTAAACATTGGACACATCCTACCTCTAATATGGTTAATCATTAAAATGTGATTTTTGTTTTTAAGTAAAGGGTTAAAATGTGTTGCAAGTGCATCACTATTGAGGAAAGAAACCTTAGTGGTACTTTTCGTGCTGTATTATAATCTCATTCCTTTTGTCATAAGTCACTCCTAGTTTATTATAGTTTTCTGTTAAGTCTACTAGCCCAATTTTTCAATTTTTTCAATTTTTTTGTTGGCTTGCAGTATGGTACTGACTAGATACTGGATCCAGTGATATAAAAATGGTCAGCTTTTCAGTTAATACCAACAATTCATGTCATGAAAATTTCAATGTGTAAAAGTATTCCAATTATTTCCATTGATACTGTGTTCTTATGGGTCCAGTAATAGAAAATTCAGCTGTTACCATGGAAGTTTTTGAGCCCAGTGCCCAGTTTTTCCAACTACATACTGCTGTAAAAGTCTTAAACTTGTTTTTGTATGTTGTCTATTAATCAGTTTTTTTGTATGCTGAATGGTGAATGTTTTTTTTTAACATTTTAAACTGACAGGCACAGAAGAAAGCTGTAAGCACTCTTTAGTTTAACCAATAATCTTTGCTGCTGGTGAAAGCTATTATTGTCAATATTTTAATGCAGAATCTCATCATGAATTTAACTACAGAAAAACAGCAATATTGTTCTTGTGCTCTGTACTGTAATCCAGTTTTCACACGTCATCTTTGTCAATGAACTGATCATGTGACAAAGTGCTTTGAGTGATTGTGGATTGATGATTTTTGTCATTCCATTAAAACTGCAGCATTCTGTTTTGTGTATCTTATGAAATTTATCCAGTGGCTGCAAATTCTGTCTTGGCAGAATAACCAAAGATAGTGGGTGCAATTTGTTCTAATCCTGCACATCCAAATCAATAATTACACTACTCAGTATGAGATTTTTAATCAGTATGTCAAGGTAGATTTTTGTTTAATCCAATGACGTTAAAATTTTGAAGGGAACTGTATATAAAGTACAGTATGTGCTTGTACTGTCACATTACCATAAGATAAAAGACTTCTCTGTGGGCTGAGATTCATTCATTATATGATAAAGAAGCAGCATCGGTATTTTTAGGTCCTCCAGTCTCTAGAAATACTTTTCAAATGGTGCAACATATTTCTGGTAATGAGACAAAATGCTTAGCCTACCGTGTTTCTAACATCTGTATTGACGTGCTTTCAGTTCAGGAATAAAAAAAACATTCAAGCACATTAAATTTTAGCACCAGTATTTCCATCAACCTCATAAACGTGACAAAAAGCAAGCACACCATGAAACATGGTCAAAAACACAACTGATTTATAAAGAGTTTATTACCAATGTGCTGCCACACACTCGCACATACACACTTCCACGACCATGTTCACTCACACTGAACTATACAGTATACTTTCTTTTCCCTCCCTCAGACTGTCTTTTCATCCTAAATATTCTTATAATCGCTCTGTGAGGGGATCACTGGCTTGTTGTATTGGTCATCAACACAGCCCTGACAAAAAATACAAGATGATGTAAATGACCTGCAAAATCTCAATCTTTTTATGAATGTATTAAGTACAAATTAAATAGTTAAAATTAAAAAGGCGATGTGTGGATTATAACAACATAACTTTCTCTGATTGGTTCAACTGCCATCCAATCAGACAGCACCGATATAGTAACTCATCATTCTGTGACATTGAGCAGCAAGCTTTAAATCCTAATTGGATGGCTAGTCAAGGCCACCAGAAAGATTTGCCTCTCTTGCTTTAGTGAAATATAAAACACAACAAAGAGGCAGACAATTCATGTTTGCAGGATAATCTCTGAATAATGTTCCACAGATTGGGTGCCACTGCGTCAAATGCATTTTAATGCTACAAGTGACCCTCCGTGCATGACCAGCGTTAATGGCTGATCTTACTGGTATCCCAGCCTCCTCTTTGACAGGAACAGCCACCAGTTCTTTATCCCACTACATGACTGGATGAATGTCCATAGAGAATAAATCTCATTTGCCATTGTAGAAAAAGAAACATTTTGATCTTATCAATAACCATTTATAAAGTCATATAAAACAGCATTTTAAAAATTAAATTAAAAGTTTTCACCCTTGTTTTTCAAGGCCATTGCTCTGAAAACACTATGTTGAAAAGGCTACAGTCATTTAAATAATGCATTAGGCCATTTCTTTAACTCCACTACTGTTCTGTTCCCGGGTGCTGATTGGATACAGATGTGACATGGTCGCATGCCAATCACAGTGGTTTAGAAATGGCCAATGCATGTCACAGATCCCCTTAAAAAATGTAATTCCACTCTGTGAAAAACGTTGACACCTTTTTTTCTCTCTATACAGAACGATTTACACATTTATGTTGAATAGAATCTTTTTTGTTGTGATGTCCTATAAAGTACGAAGGCAATACAGTCCTTTGCCATATGCGTTACAGCTCTCTGGTGAGTCGTTAAGGTCAACACGCCCCCTCCTCCATGTGAAATCTAACCAAAACCTGCTCAATATCCTTTTCAACAAAGATAAAAGCAGGCCTAAAATACATCTTTTTTCAGCTCTCCTCTGTGGGCATCTAAATGTCCGATACACAGTTTTGCTCTTCCAACAGCAAGCCTCTGCAATGTCATCGAAGAACGTGAGTCCATGGCTCTGTTCTTGGCAGAACATTGGTCAAAGTAGCTGCTCGTCTCACACCGATATCTCGTAAGTGGTCCCACCAACACCTGTCACCTTCTTCACCCCGCCTCCAGGCTTGTGGGCGGGGCTCTGAGAAGAGCCAGCACTGAAATAGGCCTGACCCGGGCGAGTGGACAAGCTGGCAGGATGAGAGGGCGATGAGGGGGTGGAAGAAGGAGACTGAGGGAGAGATGATTTCGGCTGCCCATTTGTCCGGCTATACGACTTCATCTGAATCTCGTTCCTTAAAAAAAAGAAAAAAAAACACATTTAGGAAACATTTACATTACAATGACATTGGCACATTTTATATTATATTGTTTACAAATAACTGAATTTATATAAAGCAAACAGTCTTTCTTTTGTTCCATATTATAAACCACAAGTCGATCACTATTAAGATGTAATAAGTTAGAAACTTATGAAAACATCCTGAATCACCTGGATTCCGCTTCATTCGGTTGAATTCCATTATTAAATACATCAATTCAAATGTATCATTTTATATAATTAATTAGACCATACGCATTAAACTGACAGCTCAGTATATTACATTAGTATAATATACACATTAGAGAAACGATGTAACAACAACATGCGTTGTAACATGCGCTGAAATTATGAAATTCTAGCGAGTATGAGAACAAAAAAGAATATAGACATAAAACATAATGTGATTTTAGATTAAAGTCTCAGTTAAATACAAAAGATCCAGAATTAACAGTGTATTAAAAAACATTAAACCACATTATGATTACACAACATATTTCCCTAATAAGTGAAAAGACTTTAACTTTCAACATTGTTCATTTTGTCTGGCTCAACTAATGCCGTTATTTTTGCAGTTCTGACTGGTTCCACAGATATTAAACACTGTCGCTTTAAAAGTAAAACAATAAACTAACACATAAAATAACAAACGAACAAAATGTACAACACAATGAAACAAAGTAGCAGAAAGCAACAGATCATCACTGAGGAGCATAAAACACTAGAATGAGCCGATGAGAGAACAAGCATGCAACAATGCAACACTAACAAGCATGCAACAACGCAACACTAACAAGCATGCAACAACGCAACACTAACAAGCATGCAACAACGCAACACTAACTCCAGACCGGGAAAAAGGAAAGGAAGTGAAAGAGATACACTCACAGGAGTCTGGAAGGAGGAGGAAGAGTAGGAGGAAGGAGGCAGCAGGCTGCGCAGAGCGTCGAAAAGTTGAGGGGGAGTTACTCACTTTGGCGCCTGTATGCCCCCTCCCCCAGCCGAGGCCGAGGCTTTGCGGACCAGGCGGTACTGCATCTCTGCAGCTGCAGCGCTAGAGTAAGACAGAGACTTTCCCAGTGGGGGGGGGTGTGGTGAGTGCGGCGAATGGGTGGTGGGAGGCAGCGGCGTGTCAGTAGAGCGCGTGCGGTACGGATAGGAGGGCTGAGAGTGGCCCGAGTCAGAAAGCAGAGGAGGTCGAGAGAACCGGGGTGGCCGATGGTGGTGGTGGTGATGATGGTGATGATGATGGTGGTGGGGTTGAGAGTCGTGTAACAGGCGTTCCCGCTCGCGTTCAGGTGGAGGGGGAGGGGAGGAGGGGGAGCCCCGAAGATAGGCGGTGTGCTTCGGCGATGCGAGGCGGGGGGCGGCGCTGGAGGAGGGCTGGTGAAGCTGTGCTTCCCGTTGCTGGGCGATCTGTGCTGACAAGAATGGCGAACTGTATCCGACTGGCGTGTGTGGTCGCCCCGGCGACATCGCTGGTGCTGCAGATTCGAAATCTGGGCTTTCAGAAGGTGTGAGAAGACTGTCGTATGACAGACTGCCGTTACGAGGAACGGGTGGTGGCGTCTGATTGGCTAAGCTCTTGTAGCTGGTGGAGGTGGTAGCCTCAGATGGTGGGGCATTGTGGGAAGAGCGAACACTGGAGGACCGTGAGGCCCCTGCAAGAACCGTAGAATCAGAAAAGGAGGGATATGAGCGCCCTCCAAGGGAGTAACCCGGCATCCCTGAGCCTGGAGGTCCTCCAGGGGGCCCTCCCGTTCTCTCTGTCCCGCTCCGCTCCACTCCTCCTCCCTCACGCCCATCCAGACTGGGCTCAGAGCGATAACCTGGCTGCTGACTGAACTGGAGAGAGGAAGAGGACTCTTTCAGACTCTCCCCACGACTCATCTACAGAGAGGGTGAGAGAGAGGGCGAGAGAGAGGGCGAGAGAGAGGGCGAGAGAGAGAGAGAGAGAAAGCAGAATATTTTAAAAGTTACAGAACAATTTAAAGGATATTGTGGACAAACCCCATAGTAAAATCAGGCGGGTACTACCACAGGGTAACTGCAGAGGAGATGGGCGATTTGTAAAGTGTTTCATGGCTATAGTAAACAGGCAGCATTGCAGGATATGACAGACAGAGGCTTAGCTTGGAAAGGCAGGGACACTGAAGTACTGGCAACACACTGGAAGCACAAAGGGCAGAGCGCCGTCATTTTATACAAAAGTGTTGAATTTTGCCATTGCCTCAAGACAGCACATGAGTAACATTAAAAACTGAAAGACATAAATATCTCTTTTTGTTATTATGGTGGTCTTTGCTGGCTGGGGAAGAAAGGGAGATT
>JAZGTI010004348.1:0-28370 GCA_036877585.1 Botia kubotai | reverse complement strand
AGAGATGATTGAGCTGTTTACGGCACACTTCTTATCCCTCAGGGTGTGCGTATAAGCAGGCTGTGAAGTTCCACCCTGCAGAACACTCTTCCATTTCGCAATGTTTCCATTCTGCCAGACTGCTAGTCCTAGCAATTAGGATTTGGATTCAGTCTTGAGGGTCGAATGCCAGTCATGGCCATCTAAGCTATATACAAGCAGTTCTGGCAGTGAGAACTTCTGCCAGATTTTCAGCATGGCACAGGAAGTGCCAGAAAGGAGTTGGAGAGACAGCTTGCCAGCCAGGGCAAAAGCAACCAAAAGCCACCCAGCACTTACACCCAATTTATTACATCTGAAAGTAAAGACGACAACACAAAGATTACAGTGGTATTTCATAGTATCAGTGTTCAAGTTTCATGGTATCAGCATAAAAAAAATAAACTGCATTTGATCTTGAGATGCAATTTTATTTTTCATTCAAGGTGGTGGTTCTTATTTTTATGTCTTATATTTAGTTTAATATGATAAATATTGTGCTGGACTGAAAGATAACTTGTTTGACTCTGTTCTTATATTTCGCAGATAAATTCTGGTACTGTCGGTTGTCGCCCAATCATAAAGTCCTGCACTATGGGGATTTGGAGGAGAGCCCTCAGGGAGAGGTTCCCCACGATTCTCTACAGGACAAACGTGAGTACAACCTGCATTCTGACCATGATGTAGCAGCTTTGCTTTATAAAGATGGGATTAATATGGCCACGCCTATTCTTGTGAGTCATTCTGTGCTCCCTTTGGCAGTTCCTGTGGCTGATATCAAAGCTGTTGTCACTGGTAAAGACTGTCCACACATGAAGGAAAAGGGAGCTCTGAAGCTAAACAAGGTGAGTCCTTTTGTGCGTGCTTAGTGAATGAGAGCAAAAATGCTCTTGAATATCAAAAGATCAAATTTTCTTTTGATGCGTTGATGGGTGGCTTGGTGACAAAGGATGCATTAGTTATGCCTTGTAGCTCTGTGAGTGATGATACATCAGCTCACTTCAGTTTCAAAGTCACCCTTTCTTCTTCCCACAGAACAAAACAAGCAATGTCAAATTTATGCCATGACTGTAAAAAATGACTCCTTTTGACAAAACCGATTAAACCTGAGGGCGGGATATTGAGCCTTGCAACAGTCTGGAACTTTCTAACACAGTCATATGGTTGCTGGTTCCCTTGATCCTGATGTTCAGATAACACTGACACCAGAAATAATGTGCATCACTATACTTTGGCTTTAAAGGACATTTTTATTGCTTTAGTTCAGTTTTGAGGCAATTTTTAGCCTTTAGGAGGAATTTGACTTGGGAAATGATGAGCTCTTCTCTCTCATCAAGTGATCAGAATCTCATCTCTGAATGGAAGGGCTTGAAGACGCCGTGGGCAGCATGTCAGGGGTCAGCAATGATTTTGTCTGCTCTCTTTTTGGATGTGATTTTGAAGACATCTTTGATAGAGAGTAACTCTCATCTAATGATCCTTTAGTCTGTCTGGATGATGCGTTGGAGTTTCATCATGTTTTGTAGATGCCAAACCATTTATAGATGATGGGACGTCTGATTCTGTAAAGTGTGAGAAGAACTACACCAGTAATTCCCATGGTAGCCCAAATGTTTGGCGCAAATTAGTCTTCTGTGCTTTCTTGATGAACAAGTTGATGTTGCTGCCCAATTTAACATTTGGGCAAGTTGAGTTTTTTTAAAGCATTTAACATGCAAATTTAAAAGCTATAAAGGCAGAATGTTTGAATGTGCAGTTACCAGCTTCAGAGCTGTCAAAAAAGTTGAGATACGCTTACACAGCCTCACAAACAGTTTCCTATTCAACAGAAAATCAGTAATACACCAACAAATGAAGCCTGGCAAAGCCACCTGAGACAGCTTGGTTTGTAGAAGTAGTTGCAAATGAACAAAAAATCCTGGCTGAATATATTGCTTTATTTTGGGGCTATATTCTTCGCAGCAAGACATGTTGGCTTTGTGGACAAAAGACAGATGGTCTTTCTGTGGGTTGTAGACAGGCCAGGGGTCTTAGGAGTGTTGGTAGATTATAGACCTTTCAGTGTCCCATAGAAAGAATTGAGGTTGACGAGTCATCTTATTTTTGGACTCATCTTATTTTCTTGCATGTTTACACAATTTTTAGAAGGAATCATAAGAATTTTTCAAACATGTCAAGTGTACTAGTCAAACTCATTTGCCGGATACACTGGATACCTTCCCTGACAGCTACCCTAAATACATCTACGTGTGTTTACGGTTTAAAATAGAGTCTGTGAAATAAAAGTATCTTGTTACAGTAAAGTATTGATGCACTTCCTGTTTATATCATCTCACCGCTGTCTCCCGGTACCCAGCAGAAGAGACCAATATACATATACACACACTAACACACACACACCAGATTGGACCATCTGCTGTTGTAATATGTTCGGAGGAGATCTGCAAAAGTCACGGCACACAAACACAGCAGCCCCATTACCATTTGACAGACGGTGTCAATTCTCTTTCCTTTAGGAGGTCCTGGAGCTGGCTTTCTCTGTCCTCTATGAGTCTGATGAGTATCTAAACTTCATTGCCCCTGACAAGCATGAGGTAAGCAACTGCCAAAAGCAAGCTGAAAAGTGGAAATGTTGAATCTCTGTAGTGTGATTTTTAACTTTGTGCATTCTCTGCTTTGATGCTGTGTCATCTGGCTGTTTCTCAGTACTGCGTGTGGACAGATGGGCTGAATGCACTGCTGGGGAAGGAGATGACCAGTGAGTTCACTCGCTCAGACATGGACACTCTTCTCAACATGGAAATGAAGCTCCGCCTCCTTGACTTGGAGAACATCCAGATCCCTGAAGTTCCTCCCCCCATCCCCAAAGAGCCAAGCAATTATGATTTTGTTTATGACTGCAATTAATCCCCCTTCACTGGACTGACTTAATTTTTATTAAATGCATACTGGAAGACAAACTTTAAAAACTGTTAAAGAAAAGGACAACTTTTTCTGCTAAAACTTGGCTTACTAGTGCACCTCATCACAATGGATTTGCTGAACTTAATGGACTTGGCTTGCAAGGCCTATGAACCATCTGGTCTGGTTGAAGAACCATGACACATAAACTGGTCCTCAGGTCCTAAACCACTCTAGTCCTGTCACAGTCATCTCAAACATTTCTTCAAATGGTTACATTCTTCAGACAGCCCACCTGCTCTGGCTTAAATTGCTATTTGTCAAAAGAAATTTACCTCATCATATAATTCCAGGCTGTTTGGAGTGCAATGCTCCCTGTTGAGTGTGCGGAAAAACTAAGGCAGAGATGCCCAACCCTGCTGCTGGCGATCTACCTTCCCTGCAGAGTTTAGTTCCAATTTTGATTCTAGGCTTTTATTCCAATTTGGATTCTTGGCTTGACTGTAAATTTCAGCTGAACTGCAAGACTTTGATTGGTTCAGGTTTTATTAGAATTTAAACTCTGCAGGAAGGTCCATCACCAGAAGCAGGGCTAGACACTGTTAGCGCGTAGCGCTCACTGCAGTATGTTTCTCACTCCAACAAGTGGCAGCTAACTTAAACCAAGAAAGAAAACCTAGTGTTAGCATAGCCCAAGTTTGTTCTTAATTAATTCTCCAAGTAACCTGTTCATGCCTCATATACGGTAGACTGTTAAATTAAATAGACAGCTTCACTGAAGAGGTTGTCTTTTTGTCTTAAACCATACCTGCTTTGTGCATACATTATTATCATTATCTGACTATAACAAGGCGTGTAGATATAGCTGTTTCACTCACTTCATAAACCATACTCATGGCAGACTGCTGTAACATTCCAAAGCAATATTGAGCTTCTGTTTTTGTAAGCTGGTACCGTATAAACTTTTGTGATATTTGTGATTGCTGCCAAGTTAGTCAGTATTATACATTTTTTGTGTAAGGAATTTTATTTTTCAGGGCCTTCAAATTAATTTCAACTCATGATTTAAGATTGTGGGTATTGTAATTATAATCAATTTATTTTTTTCCCCTCAGATGTTTGTTATAGGTTTAAAAAGGCAACATCCTGCTGTTTACATTAAAAATGGATTCCAATTTAGTTTTCAGTTTGAATTAATGTTGAGTTAATATTTGTAACTTTGCAATTTATTGTCTATTTTCTTCCACAAACTGTACACTATTGTGGTGTAAAAAAATATTTTATCTTTTTAAATATTCTTTATAAATTTGTGAGCTGAGGATACGACAGGACAGTAGTGATTTCCATGGCTCTGTGGGAATAATAGGGCCAAAGTGGCAGTTCACTGTCTATTGGTCTGCACCATTCTTATTTACAGCGACTATCTTCAACAGACTATGGAAATTTCAGTTATCCGCCCAATGTTGATGATGGCCTTTTACTTCCTTTATATACTTTAGGTTTTATGCATTTCAATCACAATCCATTAATACTCCTTAAATAAATATCTGTTAACCTATTTTTTTTCTCCACACCATATCCAGCTTCTGTGTTAAGCCCATTTTTAAGCATAGAGCTAGTTAAGCCAGTTGTTATATGAAATTCCCCATTAATCAAAACAAGTCTTGCAGTTCATTGATATAAACCGTTTCAATGTCCCGTTTTGTTTTGTTTTTGTCACCACAAAAGTTATATTTTTGACATTGTTAGCCAAGGAATAGAATGCTACTACCCACTGAAAAGACTACAGACTCAATTATACGGTTAAATATGGCGTCTCGTCTAAGAACGTACGTGTTTTAAAGGTTAAACTTTCGATTTAGTTTTAGTAAAACATGTGGCCCGTACGGGGATCGAACCCGCGACCTTGGCGTTATTAGCACCACGCTCTAACCAACTGAGCTAACCGGCCTTGCGTAAGTTTATTGTTCAATTTTCCGTGTGTATTGCTGGTGATCTTCATAATATCCAGCTAAATCCTGCTGTAAAGTTTAGCACGACACGTTCTCGACTTTTAAGTGTTTTAAAACTTATCGTAAAAGTATTTAAAATTCCAAACCTTTAAAATATACACATCTTTCAATAGCGAAATTAACGACTATATTTCATTGCTAATGGGTTGTCCACCGATAAAAGCCACCGAAAATACACTTGAGTGTTGAATTTGCCTCAGCTCAAACTCGACCAACTACAGACGCACGTTTTTTTAAAAGGATGAGAACAATTGTTCCCTATGATATTTGAGGACTTTTTAGTGCAAGATGGTTCTGAATAAATAATTCAACGCATTTGTGCTTTTATGGGTCCATCTCCTCCGTGTTTCTGAGTGAAGTTGCTTTGTTCTCCAACTGAGTGCACCTAGCGCCTAAAATCTAAAAATAATGTCATGTGATTTACAGGTTCTGCACGATAATTTTTACATACAATTTTCAGTTTATACGGTAAATCACCTCAGCTAGGTGTTCTGCTAGTAGGTTTGGAGATAAAGATAACCCCCTCTAATGCTGCTTAATCAAAAGCATTTGTGGGTACACCTTGAGTAATAGTTATTAATGGATGGTGGAAGTATGGCATGCATGATTTATTACACCCCCAAGGGGTGATTTGTCCTATGCATAAGTATTTTTACTAAAGAACAGCTTGTCCGTGTGGCAGTATTTTTCATAGAAGTTAACAAAGGAAAAACAGTGCTAACTATCACAAATGCACTAACTATCACACTGTACATGACTGCACTGTCAGTATTATACCAGTTAGTAGTCAGCTAGGTATTCTAATATGCTACTAGTATATAACTATATACTAGTTGTGCATATTAGAATAAAAAAAGGCTGAATGATTTTACCTTACCCACTATATAGTTTACAGTTGTCTCCCTCATATTTAGCATTGGCTTTAAAACAGAATATTTAAAATACCAACCTTTTCTGTAAACAAGGGCATTGTTTTTAATAAGATGCCAAGCAGAGTTTAAAAAAATCTCCAAGAATCTTGAGGTCTGAAAAAAAATGTATTAATAGTGTTTCTCAGAGAGCCTCACAAAATAAACCAGAAAACATAATTAGTTTTCAGTGACTGCTCCATTATTATGCTTTCAACAGCATCCCTCTCAGTCAATACTGGGCTTTTGTTTCAAGGTCTGTGGTCTTCTCTAACAGAAATCAGAGGTCAGTTATCTGCTAAGGCCAGAACCACTGGCCCACAACGCTTCTTAGATCAAAGACAAACATCTCAAGGAAGGCTGAAGATGATGATCTGTGTGGGGTAAAGACAGATCTAACAGACTTCTTAAGATCTTTCTGGACTTAGTGAGTAGAAAATATTGAGTTTCCCATATATGTGGCTAGTCCACAAGGACCACAGTCTCTCTGTACTGTTTATCCTGTATGGTAAAGTACTTAATGTATTAAAATTAAAACATTACTCATATTAGTACAGATGCACAAACTAATCTGAGTGCATAAATAGAAACTGGATCAACACAGACTGAACTGAGTGCAACTTTTACATCTTGGAGCACAGCACATTTAGAGGGCTGGTATTTTCTATCCTAGTCACATGATGGCACTTGTTTTTATTGTGTTGTGGCTGAGATATGGTTGAATGTTCACAGGCTTTCTGCTCTCCTGTGGTCATAAAATGCAACACCATACAATACTAACAGCAGGGGCCAGAACAAAAGCCTGCTATATTTAACTTTTGCTGCAGAAATTGCAGCATCAGGCTGTACACGTGTGGGCCGTGCCATGTCTGGTTGTGACTCTGAATTCAGCTCAAAGATGTGCAAGAAAGAAGAACCAGCTCACGGGAGGTCAGAGCTGTGGATGTGCTGTGAAAGTTAATGATGATCAAAGGTGTAGAGACAGCTGTAGCTTCAGGGCATGCTCAAGGGGGCTCAAGACCATGAAAAATTTGTGGTTTGAAAAAATCAATTTAAGAGATCCTGGAGGGTTGGCAGGTGTCTGTTACACACGGAATAAATCAGAGGCCTTTAAGACTTAAAATAGAGGATCTTTTTCTTCCACCAGGAATGGAATAGCTGCTCTTTAAATACAGTTTCAGCACAATCCATCCGAGACTTTACAGCGCTTTAAATTGCTATTTGGACAGTTTGAATATACTGCCACCTGCTGGTCACAGTAAATACCTCTCAACTACTAGCTTGATTGTCTGAAACTCATGGCAAAAAGCGTGTCCAAATACGTTAAGGGTTGTGCTGTATCAGATTTAAGACACTGCAAAAATGTAACACAGGCATCAGAATTATAACAATTACCATTAATTAAAAAATTAATTGCATATTTACACATTATTTCTTTCATATATTTCCTACAGCAGCAAATCATATCAAAAGTATATCACTGTGAAACTTAAGGTCAATATCAAGTGGTACAATGTCCAAAGCACATTTATCATAACGATACCTTGGCTCCTGTGATGAGCAGAGCTCCACCCCTAAGTCCATCTTCTATAGACACCAGCTTACAGGAGAGAGGACATCTAAATGTTTTCTAACTGTTTTGGTCTATTGATGACACTTAACACCCTCAGCCAATCTCTATTAAATAAAACATGACAAACACTAGTAATAAATCACTTTGAACTCACCAGTATCTCATCCAGTATCTCCCCATCATCTGAAGACAGAGGCTCTACAAACACCAGCTGCACTGACTGCACCTGATGACATGGCCGCAGAAACCCCTGCAATACATTACATCCATCAAACTACTCCAGTCAGTAAAATGAACATGTTTTAATCTCTTTAATGACCAATTTTACCAATTTTTTCATTTTTTAAATGAAATTTTACCTGCTCTTCGTTTATGAATCCGAGCTTTTTTCCCATCTGTCTGCTGATCTCAACTATATCCTCTGGACCTGAAGACTGTCTGGACCTGATCCAGCTGAGGACCATAGGTTCAGAAACACCCCTTGACAACTGCATGATCTGGTTCTAATAGCATCACATTGGCATTAGGTATTCACTTTACAATGATGGCAGATAAACATAGTACAGTGGTGGACTATTGCACGTAACAGTAATCAGTTAGCAGGCACTCATAGCAGATGAAAGAAACAGTTGTTGGAGTTGGATCATTGTTGGGTCAGTTGAACAAACATTTTAGATTAGTAAGGCCTTCGTTTTTAAAGGCATAATAAATTTGACCAGAAGCGATTAAATAAGTCAGGAAAAACAACACACATTTCTGTTAAATACTGTTTATATGATTATCACACTTTTTAAAATTTTTCTGTAACAACAAATAGTTTTTCTATCTATCAAAAGGACAAATAATGACTTTTATTTTGAAAGGCTGGTTTGCCGGATCTCGCGAGACCTCGGGGTTTCTGTTGAATCCATGTGTCTTCCAAGCAGATTAATTAAATTGAAAGCCAGTTGATTTCTGTGAGGTGAAGCCACAGTTCTTTAGTTCTTGTATGGCAATAGATAAGACCAATGGCAACAATAATGTACCGATTGTTTAGGTCAGTTTTCTGAAAAATTAGTTCTTTTTAACATGGAGGAAGTGGAGACAGCAGAGGAGCTGTTAGCCCAGCAGCATCGCAAGGAAAAAAAGGACCTGCAGGGTAAGACAACATCAAACAACAATTTATTATGATCGACTCTAAAGCAACACGTGATGCAGTATACGGCATTGTGTCAGGTTGTCTGTTTATTCCATAGCAAAAATACAAAGTATGAAAAACGCTGTGCCAAAAAATGACAAGAAGAGGAGGAAACAGCTGACTGAAGACATCGCTAAATTAGAGGCTGAACTTAGTCAAAAACACGAAAATGAGCTCAGACAACTAAAGATCACTTCCTCGGTATATACAATTATTTTTTATGGGTTGATATATACATTTAAATATACATTTACAGTAGCGATTTACATTGTTTTAAAAGTTGGCGGCTCAGTCACTTATTGGTCGTTTCAAAGCTGGAAGAGGTTTCAGATGCGTTGGATTGTGTAAATTTGGAGAATAATGAGGAAAAAACTCGGACATCCAAAGCCCAGAAGAGACGGGTGAGTTGAGGTGGCTATACTCAAAAATGCCAGAAAAGGTCTTTGATAAAAATATTTTATTGTTTAAAAAAGGCAAGCAGTGAACTTTGCAAGACTTTTCAGTTGCTTATACTGTATGAAATTGTAATTTATTGTAAGTATACTCACTGTTTTTTTTTACTGTATAAGTGTGTCTTTGTTTATAGGACAAAAAAGCTGCCCTTGAGAAAGAGCGCGAGACCCGGATTGCTGAGGCAGAGGTGGAGAATCTCACCGGTTCCCGTCATCAGGAAGGTCTGAAGCTGGGACAGAAGCTGGCAGAGAGGCACCTGCAGATCAGAGAGATCTCCTCTGATGGACACTGCTTGTACCGTGCTGTGGAGGATCAGCTGATGGTTCGAGGCTGCACTCTCAGTCCCAAAGAGCTTCGGGCTCAAACAGCTCAGTACATGAGGAGTCACATAGACGACTTCCTGCCTTTCCTTACAGACCCCAATACAGGAGACATGTACACTGAAGGTGAACATTTGGTCCACTTTATACATTGTTATAATAAATACATTTTATATTAAAAGCATTTAAATCTATTTACACCACAAAGCACAGCTAAAAGCTTTAGAACAATAGGGTTTAAAAATGAGAAACTTTTAAGTTGTTTTAAAAAAACAACCTTTTGTTGTGTATAAATTTCAAATTGTATTCATTTGTTGGTTGTTGATATTTTACTTAGATGAGTTTGAGAAGTACTGCAATGATATTGCAGACACAGCTGCTTGGGGTGGTCAGTTAGAGGTAAGAATACCTCTAAAGAAATGTATGGCTGAAAATACATTCGTTAATCCACCATTTTGTTTCCTTATTTTTTTTTATTATTGGTACATTTGAAATGTCTCAATATATTCATCTGTTTTGTTACCTTCATGACAGTTGAAAGCCCTATCACAGGTCCTCCAGCTGCCAATAGAAGTAATTCAGGCAGAGTCTCCCTCTATAATTGTTGGTGAAGAATTTGACAAGCCACCAATCACACTCATGTAAATACCTGTTTTTCATATAATAAATACAAGTATGTTTCAAACTGCTATACTTAACTGGTGTTTTTCTCTTTTTCAGTTATATGCGGCATGCATATGGACTTGGTGAGCACTACAACTCTGTGGAACCCCTTAAAGATTTATCAAATGAAGAAGAGGGCTGATCCAATGAGTGACGTTAATATATGCATCTGTGCATAATTAACCTGTACAGATGGACCTTCTGGAGTTTGATTCAGTTGTGCTAGGAGCAGCAAAATTAAGCGTGCTCACTCAGGATACTGATAGAATATGCTGAAATAACACAAGGCAGTGACTTTGGTTGCAGCGGGCAAACGTAATGTAATAGCCTGTGTTTGTGAATGTTATTTATGATTTTTCTGAATTGTATGTGCATTATGTTGTTTCTGGGAAGTTGTATAACAGCTACATAATTTGCTCTGTAAGGTGCTAGATCATGTAAGATGCAAAATGGCGACTTCAAGGTTTTTAAATAAAGATAGCTTTATATCAAAGACGAGCCTTTTTGCTGTCTCACCAAGGCTGGTAAACAAAGATACTTATGGTAGCTCGCCAGGTGGCGCCATCGGCCACAATCTACACTGCCTGAGAAGTTGTATTACATCTCCATGGAAATGAAAAAGTTTCAGAAGTCAAATGGCAAACGATTTAGTCAGAGCATTAAAAGCAAAAACGAAATCGCTTAGTTTGAGCTCAAGAAAAATTAATTATTTGCCAAGAGATTATGCGAGGTTGACATGGATTCTGGCATTAAAGTTAAATAATAATTATCTGTCTAATCTGCCATCTGAACTGCAGTGTTTACGACAGGTAAACTCAGTCGCATGTTTAATTGTTTAATTTTGTTATGTATTTCCTACAATTCGCAAATTTGTTTTGTCGAAATACGTTTCGTAAAGTTTACGATCGTAAGTGACCACAAGCGTCGCGATACATTACATAAAAAAGAAACGAAATTACAGCAATTAAATCTATTTGCATTTAATGTCAACTACGCTTAATTTTTAAAGTTTTTATGCAATACCCCATATGTATGCATATAGGTTTTTTCGTATATACTTTTCTTCATATTGTGTGTTCTGTGATTATTGTTTACGGTTTACAGCTTTTAATTACAGTAGATGAATTATATTTTATTATAATGCTTTATTGTTATTTGGCTATTTTCTG
Source organism: Botia kubotai (assembly GCA_036877585.1). NCBI lineage: Eukaryota > Metazoa > Chordata > Actinopteri > Cypriniformes > Botiidae > Botia > Botia kubotai. The sequence continues at coordinate 17,176 of JAZGTI010004348.1, read as the reverse complement.
AATTTCTTACAAAATGTATTCATTTGCGTCTTGAGTTGACAGAGCTCAATCTTGGCAATAATGTTTTTGAGGAGGTTCCATCTGTGTTAGCCCACCTCTGTTGTCTGAAAAAACTGTATTTGTATGGGAACAAAATCAGCCATTTGCCACCACAGGTTTTGGGTAGGAGACTTATATATTCTGCTTTACTGGTGTTTATTTAACTGACTTGAGTGTAAGTGTTATTTCTTTACAGATGGTCTTACAAACCTTGTACTTCTCAATCTAAACCACAACAGAATTAAAGTCATTCCTCCAGACATTAAAAGGTGTGTTACACTTGAATAAATCAGCAGACATTCTCTTTTACTGTTTGTATGAACATCAGGGTGCCTCATGCTTTATTTAATATCTTCATTTATTTGCAGACTTGGTCGTTTAGAAAGCATCAGTGTCACTAACAATCAGCTGGAGCAGATTCCTGCTGAACTGGGCATGATAAAGAGTTTGACAGAGATTAATTTCACACATAATAAACTGACTCAAATACCACAGGAGTTATACAGTTTATCACAGCTGAGAAAGTTGTACCTGGCCCGAAACAAGCTGACTGAACTACCAGAGGTACGAGTGAAAGGATTTTCATTATATTTATTATATTATTTTTTTAAAGTAAACAAATATAGTCATGGTCAAAAATATTGGCACCCTTGCAATTCTGTCATAAAATGCAACCCTTGTCTCAGAAAATTGTTGCAGTTGCAAATGTTTTGGTACTTACATGTTTGTTTGTTTGTTTTTAAAAACCCAGGTTTTGTGTTGTTCCAGTGCAAACAAAAACAATAAGCATGTGAATACCAAAACATTTGCAATTGGAACAATTTCTGAGAGAAGTGTTGCATTTTCTGACAGAATTGCAAGGGTGCCGATAGTTTTGGCCATTACTGAATATAAAACTGTTTTTTGTTTAGGGGATTCTCGGATGGAAAAATCTAAAGATCTTAGATGTTGCTGGAAATCATTTATCTGTGTTTCCAGTCGGTGTAAGTTGATTGTCAGACACTCCAACTATTTAATTGAATGTTATGTGACAAACATTTTGATAATGTGAATGCATTTATTTAATAAATAAGCTGATTATAATTGAAAAACAAAATACATTTTTCTCTCCCATTAATGGTATTTTAATAGTTCCAGCTTCTCACACTGGAAGAGTTGTTCTTTGAAGGAAACAGTTTAGTTCCATTTACACTGATGGAGTCCATTCAGGAGAAAGAAGTCCTTTCATTAAAGGTATCAGGAAATATTCTCACCTGTTTGTACCTGTAATGTACTGTAGGTGCAGCTTTCCTGCACAAATCCTGTTGCTGTATGTTTCTAGTGTACATAATCATGCTATTAGTGACACCACAAAATGTCAAGGTTTCCTCTGAGAATATGAAGGCTTTTGGAATTCAATTTTAAGGTTAAATTGTTATTTTTAACTGTAATGATACCCGTGTTGATTGTGGTTTGGTGTGTGCAGGAACTGTCAGCCAGGCTAATATTCAGGGAAAGCACACACAAATTCTCAGTGCTCTCCAAAGCTCCATGTTACCCAGAGGTGCAGGACTTGCTGTCTCACTGGGGACAGTGTGCCTTGTGTTCCCAGCCTTTCCTCACCACCTGGCTGGAGTGTGTGCAGTTTATAAACCTTGAGAAGGTATCACTTCATTCTCCCTGTTACTTTACAATACTGTCTGTTCAGTGTATAACCCCTGGTGTTCAAACTACAGTACATTTGTTATTTAAACAACAGAGATTAGCAGGGATGCATTTTAAAGACTTGTAATTTAGCTTTCTTGAGTAAGATTTTTAGAGTGATCCAGATTAATTGCATGTACATTGAAAATGACAACATTAGAATATTATATATTATATATATATATAATATAATATTATTATATAATAATATATAATTTGATATCTTTTGTCTTTGAGCAGAATATGGGACTAAACAGCTCAGAGTTTATACCAGTGAGAGTTTTATTGTGTTCCTACGACTGCTTCAACAGAAATGATCACAAATACTACGGGCTTGTGAGGATGTGAATAACAAATGTGTCTTTTTATTCTACTCCATGATTGATAATGATAATTCTTCTAAATCTCTGTTTATTAGAAAGAATTAATATTTGATGTTTATGCAGTATGCCAGCAGATGGCAACATTTGATCACCGGCTTTCTTTGTTCTGGCTGTGAGATAAATATCTGCTGAAGTGAGTCATTTTGGTCATGTTATTGTATAAATCTTACTTTACTGCATGTCAGTATGCCTTTAAATTAGAAGATGTTAATCACAGCTCTGCTATTTATCAGACTTCTGTGTCTTTACCATTCATTTACATTAAAAGCTTCTTATTGCATCAATGAAATGACAGTTTATTTTAATCATCTTTAAGTCGAGTTCTGTAACAGGTTGGTGTCATACAGTGAGTTAATTTTATAAGTCATTTTAATGCAATCTGGAACATTCTGCCTCAGGCTATACACACTTTTGATACATCTTTCATTTGCATTTTTTCTCTTTTAATCATCTTTCTATAGTCTGGCTTTATGTGCCAGTGTAATTCCCCACAAATGAATGCATTCCATACCTACCCTCTGTTTGGGCCAATGGCATCTGTTCTAACCTGAGAGGAAACTTCATCTCTTTAAATGAATTTCTGATGCAGGTCTCCTGAGCTCAGAGCCGAGTCTACCAAGTTGGGCCTGATGAATAATGCAGCAGGTTTAATTGCAAAGCCAGAAAGTAATGACTTTGGACTGGTTAACAGCAGGGGAACCATACATCTCTGCAAACTGAATGAAAAATCAGTTCAGAAAAAAAAGGGGGGGAGAGAAAACGCTAATTGATGAATAATTAAAGCTCGAGCTACAGGGCATAATTGTGACATTTTGTTTCAATCAATTTAGAAGTGTGGGGAAAAGTGCACTTAGGAAACTAATGGTGACTGTGAATGTCCACTGAAAAAAGCCACGAGATTCAGTCATTTATTATACAGCTCTCAGTCAAGCTCAGCCATTATTCTGCAGCAGTTACTTCAATTTCCAAGCGATTGTGGACCTGGCAGCCGTTAATGCACCTCACAAGTGGTGTATATGATCTTCCTGTTAAAGGAGGAGAGAGAAGATAATGGAAAGAAGTCTGAGGTATTTGGATTTGTTTTCTTTGACAGCAAGAAAAAAGACCGGTCTTATTAGACGTTTGTATTATTAAAATGTTTTGTATTGTCTTAAAACAAAATTATATAGAACAAAAGTGTTTTTGTCAGTTTGTACTGCATATTAAAATGATAAATAGGGGCTAGAGAGTTTTTGAACGCTTAATAATGTTAATTTGTATGTGTGTTAAGGGTAGTATTTCTTTGTGCATCTAGACTGAAACATTATTCAGAGGACTGGAAACAAATGGTGCACCAGTCTTCACCATCTTTGTAGCTGGATTGTGAATGCCAGAGAACAGCTTTGAGGCCACCAGACCAGACATTACAGCATGTTCTGTGTGGCCTTTGAGTTACAGACAGATCACTGCTCCATTATGAAAAGAGAGAGAGAGCATCTGATGAAACATGCATTATTCCAGAGAGCAGGGATGTTGGGATCCTGGAGCAGCAGGAGCGCCTCGGGCCCTGTCTGGTGTCAGCGTGTGTTTGTGGATGTGCGTAAGTGCCTTGCCTCTGTCAGACCACTTTGTTAAAACAGTCCAGCCTCACCATTGTTTTGCTAACCTTGTTTCACACAAACAGTTGCGCAAACACTAGCTGTTGGTGTTCTATTGGCAGGCATTTTGTGCCGCCTGAATAGAGAGGGCGCGTTTGATTGACTTTAATAGCAGCGAGGAATATCTGTCTTTGAAGAAAATATCACACAGTGGGAGCACTGAGCACTTTATACCTGTACACTCTAAACATGTATGCCATATGTTAATTAGGAAGTCTACACTGATGTAATTACTGAAGGAGAATATTGCCTATGGTGAGGATATCTCCCTGCTACCTCATGGGGAACGTAAAGGAAGATAAAGTAGGTGTGCATAAATTTTAATTTACTAGGATTGAAATGGGAAGAGTAATGTTGGCAAATTCACTCAGGATGATCAATTGGAAAGCCAGAGTTTTATTACATTATCCTTTGTCAGGCATACAAACACAGAATGCTAGTTGATGATTGTTAACGGTGAGTTTAGTTTGCCGTTACTGAGCTGTAAGTTATTGCTTTTATAAACCGTGCAGTATTTTTTCAATAATAGGTTTAGGGTTGTGTTTACCTTATTTACTGCATGCCTTACTTTTCTAGACAGCTATTATTAGATGATTCTCCCGTTATTTCTCACATGAATTGTTTATGAGACACCACTCACCACCGAGGGATTTATTGTCACCCTGAACTTTAAGATCAGCCAAACTAAGTTTCATTGCACCGTATTGGTTTCATAATGTCCAACACTTGTGTAGATGAAATGAGATTGCTTTGATTGTGCTTTTTCCCGAGGCAGCCCTGCTCATCTCCTCTATCTTACGGGTTTATATTTATACTGAACATCCTTGAGCGCTGGTGTGAGTATTTGACCCTGTTTAATTGCAGGAGTGTGCATTGAAAGTGAGAAAAAAATGTATATATACTCAGTGTAAAATGGACAATTATATTTATCTGTATATTCTATAGGTTTATATTATGGAGACAAATTCTGACGGAATGGTAAGTGTCCCAGACCATATGGAACATGATATAATGCATTAAATGCACGTGGGAGACCATGACCACAAAAAAATTAATGACCTCTAGATATCAAACCAGCTATGAGTCTTTACTCATTCAAGCGTTGGGCAAATTTTTTAGTTTTATATTTCTCTCTTGCTAAATCCAGGTTGTTTTGTATTATATGAACATTTAATACAGTTCCATACTTTTGCAAACTTACTGCTACGTTTTTTTTTTTCAATTGTTTTGCCCACACCTCTAAATATGACTTGTGTGGGTCGATTTAGTCATGCGACCAGACCTACTGTCTTGTGAGTTCAAGTATTAAAATTAGCATCATTGATTGGTGTATTGGCCTGCTTATGGGGAGAAAAAGACCTACTCAATACCACGCAGTGAACAACTGTCAGGCTAAGAAGAGCACTTTCCAATCAGGGAAATCTATTGTCTCATATCTTATGCTGAATGAGGGATCTCCTATTGAGCTGCTGGCATGGCACCAGCGCATTGTCAACATGATGGTTGCACAATCAATCTGTCACGCTCTGCCTGTTTGCCACTAGGGGGCACTGTGTCTCTCTGGTAAACGCGCCATGCAATAATATGGAATAAGTGCTCTGAATTTAAAAGCATTGAAGTGCCGCCTGCAAAAAGCATCTGTGAAGATGAAAATACCATATATTAAACAAAATGTCTAAATAAATCTGGAGAAATTCCAAAATGTAACCAGAAAAATATGATTAATCAGGAACACAGCACTATATGTCTTATAAGATTTTTGTTTTTTATTTTGCACTGAAGGACTAATTATTTGTATATGTCTGAGAGTCAAGCTTTGCAGACAGTAGAATTGTATTTAATAATTTTTTTTCAACTGGATTCAAGCCAGAAGTAAATGCTCGTACAAATGGGCATCCAATTATTTCATATTATTCAGCAGCACTTACAGATATATTTGGTATATTTGCTTCCATTAAAAATCAAAAGAAATAAAAGCAAACACACATACACACACACAGTGCTTTCAGAGTCATCCAAGCCCTGCAGAGAATACTGGAGAAACGTAAGCCTTTGTTTTTGTGTGTCTCAGCTCAGAACAAATGAGAATAAGTGTTAGTGAGGCTTTGAGGGGAAGATGAGTCTATACCATCACTGGCCCTCCACTCATTACTGGAGTGAACAGAGCAGCACAGAAAGGGCCCCTTGTTTGTGACAGTTTTGGGTCATTCCTTTTTCCAAGTGTAAAACACCTCATGTTGTTAAGAGCTAGAAAACACAGAAAAAGCAAAAAACTTCAAAGAACAAATAAGCTTTAATCTTGTTTCTTGTTCTTTGAAAGTTTCTATAGTCACAATAATGGCTGGAGACTATCCATGGGGAATTACATACCTGGGCCTTTTTCGTACTTTTGATAGACTTTGTTTTTTCTCAGAAAGTTTCAAGTTTTGTAGTTTAAGACAAACTACAGTAGATGCATTGAAGCAAACAGTCTGAATCTTTTGACTGAAAAAAGAGGATGTAGCAAACTGTATACACAGGTGTTGAAGTTGTTTGCAATGAAAATATATCTTTCTTATATGTCTTACTTTTTAAATCACACAGTGAAATGTTCAGTCTTTTTACTATTATGTTATTACAAGACACATGCAAACATAAAAAGTCAAAATGAGTGTTTCTCTAATAAACATTTTTCACATTTCTGGGTTCAAAACATCATAGTGGGTAAATCCCTATAGGGTTATATGGAAGACCATAGCAAATTTTGCATTCCCATTTGATCCAGCTGCAAAAGAAAAAAATGACTATTGCGTTTCCACAACTTTTCTAAAGAAACCCCATCACGTACCATCATTTCATTCTGGTTGGAATGCTTCTACAAAAATGCCAAAGCTGCAGTGTTCACAATTTTGGGGAAAATTGTGCTACAAATGGCTTATTTACAATGGCTTTTGCAATAGTACTCTGGGACTGAAAAAGTACTTTAGCCCCTTTTAAGTGCAATAACCTTTGCCAGTCAGTGTAATGTCAGATGTGGTGCTGTCTACTGTCTGTCTCCCAGTAATATTGTGCTGTTTTTTCCATTACTCCATGGTGAATGTGAGAGGCAGCTGACACCAGCACGACCCAGGTAAAGGCATCAGTACACGGGTCGTTACTGGAACATGCCGTGCCTGTGGCATTCTACCTCCATTGGCTCAACATCTGTTTCATATGAAGGGACACGAGCAACGTCCTTGAGGAATTTGCCCGATGTATTCATTAATCTCTCTCTCTCTCTCTCTCTCTGTACCTCTCCACCAAAGCATCAGTCATTGCCCTGTCATATGTTACACTTGCCCTATCTTATAGCCAGATGTCTGGCTCATACAACATATGGATTTAAGATTTTAGATTTTAAACACAAAACAGGGTTTTGATGTTACATACAGTCCAGAAACACAACAAACCAATTAGAAGACCTTCTCTCTAACATTTTAACAAACTTTAACTAAACTGAGGTCACTCAAGGTTACCTGGACACACTGTTTTTATTACTTCACCATCATATGTGTTATATTATGAATGTACTAAATCACATTCGATTCCATTTAAAATGTTGCAATTCTTCAGTGATCCTCTAGTGCAGCATATGGGGAGGCTGAGACCCCTTCAGCAGCTGTTTGTGAATAGGAAATCGCTCCGATTGCTGGTGACGGGTGGCACTGCAGCCGTATGCGCTGGATCCCAGCCAGCCTAATTGGAGCACCTGGCTGAAGTCAACCCCCTCAACCCACCCATTAATGCTTGTGCACTGCTAATGCATGGAACATTTTTAAAATGAGACGATGAGGACTGTAAAGCAGCAGGTTGATCCATGAGTCGAGTTATTCAGTCTGCCTGGTTAAGAACTAGCAGCAAAAGAAAATCGTGTAGTGAGGTGAGCTGAACATTCTTAACATTTGATTGTTTTGAAAACTAATTGTTTTGTTTTTTTTGTTTTTTTAGGCAATAATATTAATAGTTGACGATGGGTTTCCATTCCTACAGAGATTATACTGTACATTATATTATATTTTGATAATACCTGTTGGGCCATTGGCCATTTTTATTAACACTATAGACATACATTGGAAATTGTAGTCAAGAAGGAAAAGGAAATGACGTCAACAAATTTGAACTTGTGTCACCAAAATGGGCACCACAACTTAGTGGCCACATACACACTGCAAAATTTCAATAATGACAGCGTCATTTAAATATGCACAGTATGTGAGTAAATGTATTAAATTACAGGAGTATACAGTATACAGGAGTATACAGGAGTCACCCCTGAACCAGTTACGAATGTGTTTCTGTAGTTATAACCACTGCAAATTTGATATCACAGCTGTCCAAAACAGTGACAATTTCACGGTGCTTTAAACCTGATTCTTATACTAATCATCCAAATGCCTGAACAATCCTTTGATTCACTGGTATAGCTTTGACAAATGTGTATATTTTTTCTGTTACAGGGTTTCTTTACCTACTTAAGCAAGCTGGTTTGATATTGCAATCTCTACTGTATGTAGCTGCTTGCTCATTTGATTCTGCTGTGCAGATGATCAGAGGAACAGAAAATTCTATCCATTTAAATCAGTCAAGACAGCAGAAACCACCCTGTCTGTAAATATTTATCTGGAATCTATATAATTAAAGAGGCAAAGGCGTTATGTCACACTTGTCAGGTCCTTTGCAGAACTGAATAATACAGTGGAACAGCTTGTTAAAACATTTGTTTTAGGTCCGGGTGGCATCACTTATGACACTCATGACTCAATAGCTGAGACGGGGTGAGTTTCACAGCGCCTGTGCTCCTCTGACTAAACCCTGTTACTGACGGCTGGAGGGAAGCTTGGAGTATGAAAAACAAAGACCTGTAATATCAAAGCTATTATAGGAGGGTAAACCGCAAGCATGACATTGAGCCCAGCTACAATACACCCTAGGGGTGAGAATGGAACATAGTTTGGTTGGCATACAGATCTCATTTACATGACCTGTTGTGTCAAATATTTATTTTGTAGTCATGGAGGCAGACGCTGAACACTATCAACATGTACTATTAAATTAGATTTGCCACAGTACCGTATGCTCTGTGACATACTCACCACCTGGCATATTGTTTTGATCTTTTATATCTTTAACATGCTAAATGATAAATGATGATTTTTAGTGAGTTTGAAACTTTAACACAACTTGTCCAGTATTGTTATGCAAGTTTATTTATTCATCAAAATTTCAGTTTTTATCTAGTGTCATCTAGAAGATGATGGACCTGCAAGGAAGGCAAGACTCGAGCCATATCTGGAGACCAGCATATCATACATAAAGGTGAGCAGTTAAGCACATAGCACTCAGTACACCATAGCAACCACCTAACCACTTAAACCAACCAGCAATACACTACATATTACTCATCCTGGCAACCACCTACATTTTCTGAAGTACAGAATCTAGAAGAAAATCCTGTTTATATGGAATGAGAGCATCTCAGTAAAGGTGAGGTGCCGACCATGTCGTGTAAGGCAGGATCCATCTCACGAGGGGTTACAGATGTCATCTATGCCACGATATTGGGGAATTGACTGACACTGTGCCAATTTTGACAAGTCTCGCTCATCTGCTCTCCATCCTGTAGCTGGAATGAATGTTTTTAAAGGGCTCAGCTCAGATACATATTTTAGCGAGATTCCAAATCATCTGAGAGGTTCGGATTGGATTCCCACGTGAAGATAAGGGGTCCTTTTAACTCTCAACGCTATAAAAAATTTAATTTACAGAAAAATCGATTTCACATTGGGTGACGTGGTCCATCCACACACATTGCTATTCCAATAGGGTCTGCTTTTATCACACCTTGTCAAAGCATGAGCAAGCGAGGTGGTTTATTCGTTTGGAAACTGTGAATCTGTTATGACGCTCGTCAGCATGAAATATGATTTTGGGGGGGTGATAAAGAGATTTCGTGAGCTAGCTAAATTTAAATGCGGCAGATGTGCGATTGACGCATTTCGTATAGACACGCGACAACATTTATCGGTAATGTTGTTGTTGTTTCGTGTGTTTTTGAAAAACCTTCTCTCCACCCGAACTCCATGGAGCACCTGCTGGGTGCTCTTGCTCACCCACTCCTCCCTCTGTGGCCTGAGAGAGATGGATGGCTCGTTTCCCCCCCCGGGCCCACATGCAGGTGGGGAACAGCTGGGGAAGACCGCGGTGGAGGGATGGCAGATACGAGGATGGGGGGAGAGTGCGTCAGGAGCTATAAATTGCGCAGGAACTCAGGTACTTAACACCATCTTGTCTCTCTAGCACTATTAATCATACGCAGGAGCTCAGGTGTGTCCCGTCATTTCTTCAGTCGTCAGCTGCACTTATTCACCTCCAGTCCTTCTCTTTCTTTTCTCTCCTCTTTTAGCTCGCTTCTGCTCTATTTTTTTATTTTTTATCAACCCCCTCCCTCCGGTACTGCTTGGTGGAGAGAATGTTGGGGTGGAAAGGCCAGACGCAGCTCCACATGATTTATGACCTCTGTCTGGTTGTTTATTTAGTTGAATGAAAGGCACATCACCAGCTTCGCCACACTGAATTACTGATCAGTGCAGTCACATGTGTGCATGTAAGAGGAACGAAAAAGGCATAAATACAGATCCAGTCAGGATATTTGAGCAACCAATTTACTCGGTGTATATCTGTGGTTGACTCGCGTTTTTTTATTTTAAAGTCTAAATCTGTTATCATGTACACAGTGTGTAGGCAGTGTAATAGTTTCTGCAGGACCGCCATTATCTGCAGGTCTCATGCAAACCAAAAAATCCAAACCATTTCATTGTTTTAACAATTTTAAGCCTCTAACTCAAACAGAGCAGTACTGAAATTTCATTCAGCATCTTTACCTGTATGCAATCAGGATTGTCCTTTGTAAAATATTATGTATTTAAAAATATATAAATATTTAAAAATAATTAATTTATTAAAATATTTTTATTATATGCATTTTTAATATTCAACATCAGAAAAATAAGGCTACAAAGAGAACTGATGTTCCAGCATTGTATAAAGTTATTTGTTTTTGGTATAATCCAAAATTCTTAAAGTAAAGTCATAAGTTTGACAATGCTTTCATCATGAGTTTTCTTTTGGGGGGGCCACAAAAGGATTTACCCTAAACAAGGGGGCCTCCTGCTGAAAAAGTTTGAGAACCACTGATCTAAAGAACCACAATGACGCTTCATCCTATATATATCCTATATATATCCTATATATCCTATATATATCCTATTTAAATGATTGGGTTCAGCCCAATACATAATCTGTCCTAGAAAGAAAACAACACATCTGGTAACATTTTAACCATACAAATGCAAAAAACATGTTAATTTAAAAATAATAACTTGTACTTCTTACAGTAATATTTCCCACTAAAAGCATATTTTTTAACAGAAACATAATATATACATAATACAGAAGAGACACAGTTTACAAAATAAAAACATGACACAATACTTTATCTATGTATTTGTTCATTAATTCGTTTACTTGTCAGATAAATCATATCAGATGTTTGTATGTAATTTACATTGTTTATGTAAATTACAATGTACAATTTATTGTAATTTGTTTGATAATGTTTTTGGTATTTATTTATTTAATTTTGTAGATGTCACAACACTGTTAAAGTTTTGTTTTGTTTGCTTGATGTGTATCATTGTGTAAGATGTTGTTTATGTTTGTTAGCTTGTATTTTATATTTATCTATATGATAAATCACTAAAGATGTTTATATGTAATTGGCATTATTTAGTAGAGAATATTACCTATTATGTTCTAGATGTTATAACACTGTCAGTTAAGTATGGTTTTATTTGTTTGACGTGTATTGACATACAAGTGGTTGTTTCTATTTGTGAGATTGTGATTTATGTATTATTTTTTCTGTTATGTACGTATGTATATATGCACATTTGTATGTGCCACACAATGTCAATTTGTGCATCAGGGAAGCATGAGCTTGTGAAAGCTCAAGAGGAAAGGTCCACTAGAGTACCACTGGAGTCAATGTAATTGCTGGGCTGCAGCTTTATCCTTTTTTACTGACCATGACCCACTTCAGTGGATGCCCAGGTCAAGGACATGAACTTGAGCAGTCTGAAGAAGCAGAGCAAAGGGTTACTGGACCTAAACACAGCTTTTTCAGCAAAGCAAGAACACTTCAAATCCCAAACCATCAGAGCAGGCAAACAAACAAAGCACATCAAATCTACATCCATAAAGACAAGACCTGACAACCAGAAAATAAAACAACAGCAGCAGTGTGTTTGTGTATATATACCAAGACCGAGACACGCCAGACAAAACCATCTATCAATGACAAAGACCTGTCAAAAGAACTGAGAAGCAAGATAGCTTTAAATGCTGAAGACAAAACAAGTAAACAAGACTAATTGACAAGAACACCTGGAACAACCAAGACAGGAAACAGGAACACAAAAACTAGCAGCACAAGTACAAATACATCAAAACTATAGTCAAGCCATAAAACAAGACCAGGATCACAGACATGCTACAATAGGCTTGTTTTGTCTCATCCTTACTGTACTTTGCAAGTATGGACTTAAGGAATACTTTGTAAACAATGTTCTCAAAAAATTAAGCAGCCAATGAAAAATAAAATTTTATAATAATACTATGATATCTAATAAAAATAAGACGTTCCATATGTACATATTTACAGTAATTATTTAAATAGCAAAATATATAAGCATATATTTAGTATATGTTGGTGTCTGTTATGCTGTCCAATCAGTGCCTGGGTTTTTTCCTGCTGGTTTGCTGAGGTAGAGGCTTTCCACTGATGTTTACAAGTTTTACAAGTGGAGTTTATTGTCATTTCAGCCATATACAAGTACATAGTAAAACGAGACAACGTTTCTCCAGAACAAGGTGCTGCATAAGACAAAAACATAAACATCACGGACATACAGGGCTACATAAATTAAACAAAGCATATACATAAAGTGCACAAGTGCAAAAACGTGCAGACAGCACAAAACAGTGGTAACAAATGTAAGCATAAGTGTTAACAATGTAAACATGTATGCAGGAAACCAAGCTTTGGATGGTAGGTGTGGAGATCTCTGATGCAGATGCTTCCACCAGCCTGAACTTCCTCACAGAAGCTGGGACAACCAAGTGTCTCCAACAGGCGCTTCTTAATCCTCAGCCCCATGTTCAGATTGTAGGGACATGGGTAGCATGGGTTCAACTGTGGAGTGATATATCTTCTGATAGTACCTCACACTGAATCCATGGATGGAAAGTTGCTCATCTGGGGTCATGTCCATCGAAAGCTCTGAGGTTGGAGTCATAAAATAAACATAAAATAAACATAAAAAGGGGTTTAAATAGTTCAGATAAATACATTAAAGACACAAAACATGTAAAAACAAGTATATTAATAAGGAAGCCACTGGCAAATGGTTTGTGGGCAATGTTATATTGTATTGCAATACAAAAGAGGTTCAAAAAGTCCATGCTAGGTCCAGAAAGAGCTCTTATCTCTGAATTGGCTTTTAATCTCTGTTAAATTCTCTAACCATAGTGTCTAAGGTAAGCTTTTCTTATATTATAGAAAAACTATTTTTAAAAAACAGATCAAATTATAATCATAATCATTCATTGGAATAACAAATACATTAGATATTTCATCAGCCATCATAAAACATAAATCTTTGTCTAGCAGGGGACACATTTATCAGAGAGCACCTGACCCAGCTGCTGTACCATATCCTCTCTTCCTGGAAAACAGAAACTTGTGTTTATTTAAAACCATTTATCAACATAATAAGTGCTCTGAATAAACAGTGGCATCTCTGTTTATTCTGAAACTGCCCCGCTGAGATCTGTTAGCAGAATTTCACAAAACAGTTTACAAAACAGATTACAGAAATGTCTCAGCTGCCTGCAATATTTTGATGATAGCAGTCTGGTCTGTGTTGGTGTGATATCTCACATGAGAAATCCTCTGTGCTGACTATATTAGCAGAATGATGGATAGCACACACATTCTCACTCACTGTATTCAGACACATTCTTCCAGTGCCAAAATCCTGGTGGATTCACTGAACATTCCTTGGATCTAACCAGACCTATGAAGGTCCTCTAATGATTTTTAAACTGACTGATACCAAGTTCTCCAATATTTTAAGGCAAGTGGATACATTTTGATTGGGGCATGGTCACACATTTTATAGCCTTGTTTGTTAATTGCATTTTCTGTATGTTACATGTAACATATTCACTGTTTTGCAAATTGCTTTGTCTGTCATATTGCCTGTGATAGATTTTTTTAATAGAATTTAACAGATTCTATTGTGACAACATACCTCATATTTCATAATAATGTCCTGTTATTGGAGCATGTTGTTACAAAAGGTCAACGGTGTCTTTAAATTATCTGTATTTTTCACTGGGCAGTAATAAAGATAGTGTTTGTATACTATACTATAATAGCTTTTTGTAGCTTTAGACTTTAAAGACTTTAAAGCTGCAATCCGTAACTCTTGCCTCTTGCCTCCTCTACCACCATCTTTGTTTGAAACGTAAAATTGCAGAACAAAAAGAAAAATCATCTTCTTTCTGATGGATAAACAGACATTCCCCCTAAATCAGACCTGACAGCTCATACTATAAATCCTTATTACAAACTTACCATTGTGAATTGGAGTAAGGAAATTGCGTTGTCATTACTCCTAGTTTGAACTGCAGCTTTAATTTATGTCCCTATGTAATTTTATTTTGTATTTTATTTCGATTTGATTTTTGATTTTTCAAAAACAGACTTACCCTAAGCAGCATTCACTGATTTAAAACTGTGACAACTAGCCCCAGTCTTCCTAATTACTTTACATGAAGATCGTAAGATGACTTGTGTGTCTATTTTACCTTAGAATAAAGCCAAATCAATTGATGTTATGCAGAGCATGTGCTGTGAGGGCTGAAAGTCATGGGCACCATATGACTCCTAAAATTTTATTGTGCATTGGGCAGGTTCTCGTAATAACAAAGTTTGTATTTAAGTCAGCAAGTGCTGCCCTGTGTGTTTAGAGCAAGCTGTTCCTGTGAAGAAGGGGCTTGAGAGCCATGAAAAGCATCAATCATGCTTTAAACACACAGTGGGTAGTAGACACTTGGGCTCTGTCTTCGCTCTCATTAGCCATCACTCATCTCAGCTGGGTAAGACCTGCAGCTCTGGGCTTCTGGAGGTGTGTGAGTCGGCACTTTCCAAACACAAGCACAAACCAGCTCAACTTGAGTTTCCAAGGAGCCTGAGATGGTTCTCCTGCATTACCTTCACCTGCTTGTTTCCATCTGACATCATCATGCACAGCAAGGCACTGTGAAATGAGCATCTTCAGTAACATGCATCATTCAGAACTGGATGGAGATGCATCATTCCACTTAATAATGTCATTTTGCTTGAATGGTATTAATAGATTATCCAGGCCCAGGGCGTGAGGCATGTGCTGGCAGAAGATAACCTTGTGTTCTGTAGTTTAATCAAAAATGTTTTCACTGTGGAGTCACTTTGGCCTCACCATAACAGCCCTGATACGTTCTCGCACCTCCCAGTTGTATTCCACTGTGGCTGGAGTGAAAAAAAAAACCTATTACAAGAGTTTTTCCGAAGATTCCTCTACAAGGTGTTGCAAATCACTCCACGGACATGGGAATATAAACAGGCTTGGATCGAATCAGATTTAAATCCTCCAATTTAGCTCGCTGCATATCAAAGAGACACTCTTGCTTAACTCTCAAAGGCAGAATGTTATTTTCTCTTCTGCCACTGTAGGCCTGCAGTAATATTCCTCGCTGTATATTGGGTTCAAAAAAGCATAGTGAAATTCTGACACAGTTTGATTTAGAGGCAAAAAAATGTAAACCATTTAGAGGCAAACTCTTTATGGACTTTAATCCTGCGTTCCATCCCTGGAAGCTGAATTTATATCCTGCATTAGCTATCATCTCCTTGGAGTACAGCTCTTCTCCTTGCGAGAATGTTCCGGGGGCAGACGGCATCCCTATCGCTCACGAGCACATGCACACATGGGCATTATGGGTTTATCTCATCTCCGCAGCCCGCGCTAGACCGAAGCCGAGTCCTCCGGGCTACTTTACTAATAACCTTTTTCTTATCAGGCACTCTGCACCTCTGCCTGTGATCAAAGACCCAATTAATAGAGTGGGGAAAGGTGAAGCATTCAAATAATAGAGACAGCTGTTTTTCTCTGTTTGAGGGAATCCATTTGTATTGTTATCGGCAGAGAACAGTTTTCCAGCCCTCGCTTAATTGAGGATCTGTCAATTCTTGCCACCTGATAAAAAAACTTCCAAAAAAATGATGGAAGCCGGATGAATAAGGATGGTGGTAAATGGCAGGAATATCACAATGTTTCAACTCATCCTTAGCTTTATGATCTCTTAAATGGTAATAAAAGGAGATAAGGAGAAAGGAGGTTCACAATGGAGTCTTTTAAAAGCTCTTCTGTCCTCTGAAGAGTTTTGTCATTCTCATAGCAGGCTTTATCATGGCTGAGCAATTATCGAATCAGAGGGTTAATTTTGGTGGCGTGAGGGACAGCATCTAAATGCCACATTCATAAAGCCTTTCGGCCAGGACAAAGGTAATTGCTGTACTAAATGTGTTGCCTTGTCAGTGTTCCTGTCACATTACAGGAGGAAGTGGGCTGAATATTGGACATATTAACATTTCAACATTAGGTAAAATGTAAAATGGGGGACACAGGAATTAAGTGACACTTTAAATATAGACCTTCCGCGCTAATAGCTTCCCTTCAGAAAGAGCATTTACTCTTCAATTTCCAAGGCCACTTATGTTGGGTGTAACCTAAGGCCTTTCAAATGGGTTTTCAAACTTAAATTCACTTAAAGCTTTCCCTGATTCATGTATATATACATACCAAATCACAATTTACTCAACATTTAACAATACATCTGTGTAACCTGGAGTATAGTTTTAGCTTTGGCCACATTTGTTGTTGCCTCATGTATGCTTTTTGGAATTATGTGCACCCACTACAAGAAATTCACTCTTAGAGCAATACATTTCCAACTTCCATGATTTTTTTCATTTACTTATCAATTTTATTTTTACAAATGTATATTTTTTATGAAATATGTCAGTACTGAGCCCTAACTGGAAAAAATATTAACTATAGAAACCCTATAAATAACCTATTCAAACCGAGTGTATTCTCTCCTATAAGACAGGCATGTACTTTTGGTCTTCTGACCTCTGCTGAGTAACTAAATAATAAAAATAAATGCACAGGCTCCAATGCAGGTATGAACATATTTATTACACAGTAAAGAGTACAACAATACCAGAATCATACTGCAAAGATTCACAGA
>JAZGTI010004347.1:0-28371 GCA_036877585.1 Botia kubotai | reverse complement strand
GTGTGTGTATTAGCACAGCTAACATGTTCTAACAATGTTCTTAGAATGTTAAAGTTCCCTCAAAGTTCCCTCAAAAGCATTCTTGTAGTAACATAAGTAAACTTTTTTTAAACGTTATATATATATTTAAAAATGTTATTCTTAAGTAGTTAGTGGAACGTATAAAATGATGCAGAATTGTATTGTTCGTATAACCAAGCAATAATAATAATACAAAATAAAAAAACTGGATGTTTGGACCATCCTAAAACATTCAAAATAACATTTTACACAATGATGTTTTTGTTACTTAATGAAAACGTTAGGGAAATGTTCTTACAACCTCAAATTGTTAGCCGAAACATTCATGTTTCAAGTTTACCTGTCAAACTCATTTATGACCCTGTTTGTGAGTTAATGATATATGTTGTGATCTGTGTTCAGAAATAACAGGGGACGTGTGTTAGCATGCGCGGGCAGTGTTGCCTTTTTTCCTGCTTCTGGTCGACTGCTAATTGCTGTGGCTTCTGGCTAACATTGAACTGCTGATGAAGGCTAAAAGGCTAAGCAGATAATTAGCCAAGTTTAATTGGAACAAAAGGCAGACCGGTGCTGGCTTATACAGAAGGTCAGCGGGTGATTATTAGCGAATGGTTGACAGACATTAGCATGAGCAGCTTTTAGCACTAGGCATCAAACCGTGTGCTGCCTTATGGTACATGAATATCAAACGTTTCGATGAAGATATTTTAGCGCTAAAGGTGAACTTAGAGGTTTTCTTTGAGGAAATGTATTCATTGCTGCCCTCAGTGAGCGGCTCTTTGCCTTCTGCACACCAGGGGACTTAATAAGGGGCATAAGATAAGGGGCATGACATTTGCCCCAGACCTCACGGCATGTGATGTTAATAAATGCTGGGATGAATGTTATGAAATGTTATGATAAAGACACAGGCTCTAGGTGTGATCCTTTGTACTCATTCCTACATCCTTCATTACGTTACCCGGTAAGCCCGCAAAGCCATTCAGAAGATGACTCATGCAAATGACTAATTAGTCTTTTAGCTGACGCTTTCATCTGAAGCGGCTAATTGTACGTTACAGGGAAAATCTCCAAGGAGCAACCGGAGGTTAAGTGCTTTGCTCAAGGACATAATGACAATCTTTAGACCTCGCCTTATTTATGATCTGCACTTTGATGATTTGAACCTAAAACCTTTGGGTAACCACCCTAAATCATTAACCAGCAGGCCACATCACGTCCATTGTCATGCAGAACAGACTAAAAGAGCTTTGATAATGCAGATTAAATTTCTATCAGTAGACGGAAACAGATTACCTACAGCTTTGAAAGCATCACGTGGTGACCCACGTCAAATATCGTACTGAACACTATTCAGAAACGTGGAAAAACAGCTTGGAAAAACTGACTACCCAGCTAACAATTTCAGGCTGTAAGAATGCTTCCCTAACGTTTCCATTAAGTAACAAATATGTTGCTGTTATTTTGAAAGGTCTAAGAACGTTCTTAGAAAAGTTCTTAGAACTTCGGTTCTTAGAAAACGGAAAACGTACGGTTTTTAGACGCTGTATTAACATTATTGCTTGGTTATAAAATGTTTTGAAATATATGATATACAATGTTAAAAATGTTCTACTAATGTTACTGCAAGAACATTTTGATAACTTTCAGAGAACTTTTAGAGAACGTTAGCCAATGTTCTGAGAACATTCCCTGTTAGCTGGGTGGGAAATGGCACAAGGCGAAGCGACCACACACAAATAGGACTCTTTTCTGATGGGAGAAATATAATAAGGAGAAAAAACAAGCACCAAAGAGAGAAAGAAGCATGTCTAGCTAACTTAATAGATGGCCTCAGATTATAACTGTTCCGCCATTTTCACACAAATCCATAAAGCATAAACAACCTCATCGGGGGATGAAAACAGGAGTCGAGTTATGATGCATGACATGAATTGGCAGGTGTCAGATGACAGCTGTTGTATATTTTCATATGCACAGTCACTCCAGCTGAAATGAGTGAGAGAGAGGATTCTCTGTAATCGTCGGAAAAATACTGTGGCAGTACCACGGTCAGCGGCGGTTCTACATTGAATTGCGCCCCGGGCGAGACTCCCTCCCGGCGCCCCCCCCACCACTTCGCGCCACGCCCCCTTCCCCCGCTTGCTCAGCTTCTGGGCGGCTCCTTCAGCACAGGTATCATAGATAATAGGAAACTGCTTAGCGGCACAGATGTTTTTTTTTTCCCTACAACTTCGTGTGCCGCCCCCCCACGTGACATGAGAAAATGCCGCCCCGGGTGGCTGCCCCGTTCGCCCATGCCTAAAACCGCCCCTGACCACGGTCACTCAGTCAAACCCTCCCCAAGGCACCCAAGTATACCAAATACTATAGTATGATCATGGTACCATGTGCACAATAAAAATATGGCACTGCCATGGTACTTGCTTTAGGTGACATTTACTGTTGGGCGAAGCGAAATAATCGCACAGCTTTATTATATTATTATTAACTATCAAGCGCTAGACTACATTTAAAAGCCCCTAAATTTTATAATAAACTGAAATGCCGAGCTAGTTTGTTCAATTAAACGTAAAATCTTTCACCAAACAAGCCAACGATAAACTATTTATCAACATTGGAAAGCTAATCATAGACTAAATATTAAGTCTCTCTTTGTTGACTAAACAGATGAGTTGTGTTAAACACACAGCACTGCCTCAGCAGCCGAGCGAGAACAGGGATTATGCTTCTCCAAATCGACCATGACAGAGAACCCACCGAGAGAGACAAATGTTAGGCGTGGATTGATGGATGTTCTCCTGCGCCAACGCCGTGCCCTCCGCATAGCTGTCGTCCAACACTTACGAATGAACAGACTTCTGGCGTGTCTGTACATTCTGTGCGCAGGTGATGACCGCCATTAGGAGTAAGCGAATTAATCAAGCAATTAATTAATTATTTAACGAATTCCTAAAAGTTAGGTAATTGATACCTAAATTGTAATTAATTCATTGATTTGAAACAATGACACTATAAATACGCAAGATTATGGAAAAATATGCATCTACATTCATGTCTGCCAAAAATAACTATTTCCGGAAAAACGTGCCACCCACGTGCCACCCGGTTTTAAGCAGACTGTGCGGATAATGGATAACTGTATAATACGCTGCATTAATTAGACTCATTATAATAACTTGATAACGTTCATTAACTGACCAATTAGAGCTACTCGCCTAATGCGTCTCTATCAGAGAACGGAGCTTTATATAGCTGAAAAGATATGTATTAGAAACCCATCAGTGCGCCATTAATCAAAACTACTGATAAAGACTTGCTGATTAATCAAATCCAAGGCAACACATTTATTGCACAGGGGGATTGTGGGTAAGGCTACAGAAAACTGTCTGTCATTCGCTGGTTCTTCCAAACACACCTCATTACTCCACTACTCTGATTCATCATAGCTGCATCTATCACTGTCTAAGACAATAGTGATGATTTTCCCGCTTAAACACTGACAGCACCGAGCTGATGGATCCTCACAGAGCGACGCCCTCAGACTTACAGATGAGAATATGGGCTGACTGGAGTTTTAAACTCGGTTCTAAACTCAGCGTAGTCACAGAAAGTGAAAAGCGAATCGCTCCTCAATAGCAAAAATAAAGTTTCAGGTATACTTCATGTTCTGGGCTTGACATCGTAGACGTTTGGCAACGTTTAACTTTCTGCAGTTGTTATCTTGATCAGGGGTTCTCAAAGTGGGGCCTGGGTGCCCCTATCAGTCCACAATCCATAGCCAAGGGGTCTGTGAAATACTAATTTGGTATGAATTATAACGCTGTTCTGTGTATTTACTGTGGACATCCAGTGAGATAAAAGTATTTATCTTGCATAGCTTTGTTTTCACACAACTTCTCCATGGTGAAATGAAAGATGAGGTGGAGATGATGAAAATACTAGAGAGTTTAACTGGATCATTACCAACACAAGATTTGGGATGTGTTTTCTCCTCCCTTGCTGATAAGCCTATTTATTTTGCTATCTTAACTATGCCTGATTGCATGCTTTATTGCATCTTTTAATTTGCGTTTTTCATCGCTTTCCCCTGCTGTCTGCAACCAATCAGAAAAGACCCATTTTAAGGTCATGACCCACGAGTGAAGACCCACTGCTCTAAATCATTCCATGTGTGCAATAAACAATTAATTATCCGGTCACCCAGCTAACACTTTAAGGTTGTAAGAATGTTTTCCTAATGTTTCCATTAAGTAACAAAAACGTTAATTTTTTTAAAAGCTTCACTAACAACACAAGAATAACATTTTTGACATATGGCAACATCAAGGAAACATTTTTAGTAACTTTGACAGAACCTTTAGAGAACGCTAGCCAACATTCTAAGAATGTTCCGTTAGCTGGGTCTGTTTATAGTCCTGCGGTCTGATCTCTGTTCTTGTGGCTCTTCAGTTTATGCATCTCCACTTGAACTCATCTCGACTCAAGCACCCTGAGCTGGGAAATCATTCACACAATGGATAGCTTCAGCAGGTACATAATATCATGACCTCTCCCCCAAAGCACAGTAAACAACAAAAAACACAGTCAAAATCCTTCCTGTAACAATCACTGTCATATTACTCTGCAGAGATGTGCTATGCAAATGCAGTAAACCTTGTATTATTTTACAATGAAGCACTAAAGTGTTTAACACACAGTAGCTCTGGATGAGCAGACAAGTGCACTACCAACTTAACTAGCAGCCAGGCAGTCAATCAATCACAGGCTGGGCCTGCTTCCTCTAACTGCAGCCATCCGTCATCTCAGTATCTTGGTCTTAGACAACAGTGATGGATCATCAGCACACAGTGTCAGGACTGTAAGAGACGCTCGTTCTGGCTCTTCCCTCGAAAAGGAACGATCAGCCGCTTTTCACAGCGAGATTTTAAAGAACTGCTATTCAGTGACAGTTTCGAGATATTAGACTGTATCAGGATAATTAATTTGGATCATACAGATTTAAGTCGCCTCGGGCGGTTTTAAAAGAAGAGCTATTAAAGTCTTTCGGCGGAGGGACTTTAAAATCCCTGCGGCTGGAAAGGTCTCGTTGTGATTTATGGAAACTACACACGTGGGTCAGCGGTCTGATCTAGATCGTGCTCTCCAGTCCAGCTCATCAAGATTAAACTGGAGAATAAGTTAACTGGATTACTTAGACCTACAGAGAGGAGCAGGATAGCTGGTCAGCAGCATGGCTTGCAGAGGCAGTGCTGGTGGACTTCAAGTCAATTGTATGTTTTGTACAGTGGCGTGCTTTTTAAAACAGACTGTTTCAAAGCAGCTTAATAAAGTCACACTTCGAGGCCCCTTGTGAATGTTTTTGGGATTTTTAAATAGTTTAACCAGTCACCAACCAGCTTCGCCAAAAACACCATCTCTGTTGACCAGTAAGACCAGCACGGAACCAACATAAAGAAGGCAAGACCATTTCTGTTGGTGTGTTGTGTTGTGTTTTAAAAGCTTCGTCTTGTCTTCTTCTCGTCTTCATCTTGTCAGGAGGAAGGAACGGTGGGGCTGAAGAACACAGAAGATGGAAGATGTTCATCGACATGTTGTTATCTAGACAGGTGGTTCCTCTGTTCTGTTTAGCGTGAAGAGATGGGCCAGAGGCCCTGTAAGCATAGACATCCAGATCCTCTTATATCAGTTCTCTCTCTCTCTCTAATCCCTCCATCTTCCTCAACATCCAGATGAAAGAGCAACACAAGCCGTCGTGTTGTTCCTCTCTCCCTTCGACCTCCCTGTGCAATCCGACAGCGAAAATTAACACAATGAAAGTTGTACTTACATCCTTTAGTTTCCATTGCTTTGTGTGGGCTGAAGGCACATGCGGATTCGATTTTATTAGCTGTGTTTAAATGAACTGTTTTATCTCTTCGTCCCCCGAGCTTTGCCGGGATCGGAATCCGTCTGTCAGTAAGACTTACGCCCGACGCGTTGCGTGCTCTGCTTGGGAAATTGGAGCTGTCTGTGATTGAAGGGCAATTTTTATTATAATGATGTGTCTAAAATTACCATTGATCTGTTTACAGGACCTTTATTGAATAAGAAAGCATGACGGAAATACAAGAGGAAGGCGCATCCGTCAAATGTTGTTGAGAGGATCCAGAAGTTACAGTTTCTGAGATCGGTCAGTTAAATCATTGACTAGCCGAGCTTTAACCATTAAAGTTCCCCAGCGCTATTGGGGGAATTCTCAGGGTGTCTGGGATCGATAGCTCTCAGTGATTGTTCCTGAAGTGCAGCATTATTAAGATTTATTGGATTTTTCCCTATGAGGATCCAAGATTTGTTCTCTTCAGAAGCAAATACACTACAGTTGATCATACACAAACAAAGCTAACGATTTTAGTTATGTTTCCCTAACCATTAAAAATGTTATTTTGAAAGTTCTAGGACATTGCATTAATGCTATTGCTTGGTTACAAGAACGTTTTTCAAATATTGTTTGAAACTCTGTAATGTTTTTAAAACAATTCTCTAACGTTTTTGATACATATGATACATAACATTAAAAACATTCTACTAATGTTACTGCAAGAATGTTTTTGATAACCTTGTGAGAACATTTACAGAACATTAGCCAGCGTTTTAAGAACAGTTCCTGTGAGCTGGTAACACGCACACAAACACACAGGCCACCTAAGCAGACATACAATGCACCTCATTTGTAAGCAGCCCTCCTGCCAATGTTAAGCACTTTCTCTGCTTCAAAACCTGCTTTTGGTCGGTTTGCATGAGAATAATCCAATTGCTGCTACATTGTGTATTCTATACTATAGTTTACACTATAAGAATTTGGGGAGGAATTCACCAAACAGTTGCACCACTTGTGTGCGCGGTATTTTAGTGTGGCTTTCACTAAGCACCTATAATCCAGGTTTAACCAGGCACTATCTGTACTGGTGTAGCAGAAGGGCCGTGCATATATAAATAAAATTTATTTTTTTCACACAAAAACTCTTTCTACATCATTTAGGCTTATTACAGATGGTGCATCACTCAAAAAAGTTGGTGCTATTTGTCTGACACACTGCCCGGCAGAAAACAAAAACTATTTTGTTTCAAAGAAATGTCTGTGTACATTTTCTGTAGATAACTGCAACAAAAATAGGCAAATGATGAAGGACGGTATATTCAAAATATATTCACAATATTCAAAATATAATGACGTGTATGTTTAAGCAATCAGTCCTCAGAAAACCCAAACTGACCAGTAATCTTTACATTAACGCGTGACTTACAGTACATTCAAGTTATACACACGACCTTTGCACTGCTAACGCAATGCTCTACCAACTGAGCTACAGAAACACATAATACATAAACAAATGTGTGTGTGTGTGTGTGCGCGTACGTGTGTGTGATTTAAACTGTAGGCTAATATAAAAAAGTTGTGCACTACTGGGAGTTCTTACAAGGTGTTTTAACAAACAATTTTATTTGCTGGTGGAATTTGATTAAGGGAAAGCAAAAATATTATTTGTTTTTGTTCTTTATTGTTTTCTCTCTTTGTTTACATTCACCTGATGCACTGTAGGTGTAGTGTGTGTGTGTGTGTGTGTGTGTGTGTGAGAGAGAGAGAGTGTGAAATAAAGGCAGGAAAACAATATTGCTCTAAATAATTACATTTCCTCCCTCGCTCTGTTTGGGAGAAACGCACAAGAGCTTTGAAATATGATGAAGCGCACAAATAAAACTTTACAGTCTTAGTGGAACCAGTAGCTCACCTCACCATGAATAGCAAAGCAGAGCTCTTATGCCTTGTGTAAAATCTCTCTCTCTCTCTCTCTTTCTCACCCCAATCCAGCCCAGGACCTGACAGCCTTCCGGATGTGTCCTGTAAGGCCACTTTAAGCAAAAACACAATAACCGTTGGCATTTCGAGCAGATCAAACGCAGTCTGCTTCAGAGTGCCCTCAGAACACAATCCCTCCTGCGTCTCAGTGCTGCTCTGCTCGACCGTCATTACACACCATCCAAGTCTTCTGTAGTGTGAGGTTAATGTGAGAATGAGTCAGCCCAGCTAACAGCGAACGTTCTCAAAATGTTGGCTAGCTTTCTTTAAAAGCTCCCTCAAAGTTATCTAAAACATTCTTGCAGTAACGTTATTTTTTAACTATATATCATATCAAAATACTACTCTTAGGTAGGTTTAGTAGGAACTAGAAACATATTTGAATAATGTTCTTATAACCGAGCATTGATGTTAATACAATGTCTAAAAAAATGGACGCTTTGAACGTTCCCAGAACTTTCACAATAACATTTTTAACGTTTCTGTTACTTAACGGAAACGTTAGAGAGGCATTTTTTATAACCTAAAATTGTTAGTTGTGAGGTGTTTGATAAAGATGAGCAGATTGAGCAGATGAGCAGGACTGATGAAGCTGGAATTTTGAGAGCATGCAGATCTGGAATATAAACGGCAGAGATCACGTCAGAAAAAAAATCAACTGCACAATATATAATAATTTAATAAAACATAGATTTGTGTAGCGGAAACGCGCGTTGTTTGAGGAAGAATGTGTTATGAGAACCGCACAAAAGCGCGCGACTCTCATTCGCGAGACACTGAGCGCGCGCCGCGGAGGACAAGAATGCTTGTTAATTGGCCCGTGAATCAGATTGGTTTATCCGCGGAGCGAGATAAGGGATCCATAATTTATCCGAGACAAAAAAATGAAAGAAATGTAATTATTTTCCTGCTCAGTAGAGCGTGAGGAGACGAGGTCTGATGATTATTGAATTCTCACCGTCTCTTATTACACAGTGACGCCCAGGCTGGATCCGCACAGTGGGAGCCGCTGAGGGTTCTGTAGCGCCCCGTCATGTTCATCCGCTCGGGAACGCGGAGGGAAGCGTCGCGCTGCGGTTTTATTGGCGTCGGGCGTGTTTGTCTGCATTCAGGAGCAGCTGAGGCGGATGCGAGACCGGGTGTGTGAAAAGAGCAGCTGAGGAAAACTATGATGTGTGCTTGACTCCCTACTGTGACGCACAGAAAGCACAGACAAGACGTTTGCGCCAAACATAGACGGGCGTATGCAATCTAGAGACAGATCAATGTGCGCCTAACACAGTTCCGCTCAGATTGGCGATTGTTTAAGCTTTGTCATTTGATGCTTTGTGCTCAAGCGGGAATTTAAGAGGTCCGAGCCCTCAATTAAGGCTTGTATTATCCACTTGTTCAAAGATCAATTAATTAGAAACCTTGATGACGTATTAGACTTTAACCTGCAGTGAGGTCAGACACGAGTTATGGTAAATAAGTTAAAATAGAAAACTTTATTTTTCAATTAAATAAACCTTATGCATTTAATTAAATCACATATAAAACAGTAATATGTAACTTTAAATTATGCTTATTTCAATTGAATTCAACCCACAGCACGTTAAGTGACTGTCTTTAACAGCGTGAAACATAATTAATATATACCATAAGGGTAAAAGTATTATAACTTTGCCTGAGTGGTGTAATATAGAAAAACAGGAAAAATGTATTTATAGAAAACATAATGTGTCTAACAGAAGGTATCTCTGCGAAAATTAACCACAAATGAACTGTGTTTTGCTACAGCACCTAACAAAGGTATCTGTAGTAAAACAGCTTGTACAAATGGTAATCAACACACCAAAAAACATAGTTACTGTACTTACACTAATGAAGATCATTTTCATAAGGTCATTGAAATGAGTGTTTATGTGGAGCGTTCCAAGTCCCTGAGATTCCACGATGGTTAAAATACTGCCTCAGAAGGTAACAAATATGAAAAGAAGACATTTTTATGATTCTAATTATTAAAGTGCCTTCACACAGGGAGAGAACAGGATTGTGGTAAGTTAAAGAGGTCAGCTTTCCGGTTTTATAAAGCAGGGTAAAAAGTGCGATCGCCTCAGTCACTTTTTGCAAATGTGTGAAACAACGAAAAATGCTGTGAAATATTTTTCTGCATAATTTTCCAGTTTCCCTCGGCTGCTTTCCCCCCATATACCCGTTATCCGCCAAAAATTATTTGTAGCCTGCGGCGGGGGGCCCAAGCCCCACCCCACCATATAATTTGCATATGATGTATATCTGGACTTTAGACCAAATGAAAAACACAAATAACTAGACATTAGCATGAAATACTTGTTGCGGAAGTCACAGTGGTTATTTAATGAGGGGCCCCTGCCCTTGAAAACGCATTAATGCTAATTTGTCAAGTTCCATGAATAGATAATGAACAAATTCAAGCATGAATAGGCCTGCGTTAGCAATGTATGAGAGAGAGGACGTGCGGCTAAGAGTGACAGACGAAGGCAGGATGTAAATGGCAGGATTTGAAGGCAAGGGAGAGCGTGTTAAAAAAGGAGAACAAAAAGTAGAAATCTCCAACTCTCACCTTCATCTCTGTCTAATCTTTGACTCAATTGCAGCTCTAATAAAAGGTGGAGGGATTACACTCTCAAAAAAACTCCATTTCACCCCTCGCTCAAGCCATGATTACCGTTTCCAAGGCAACAGTTCCACCACGTCTCCATGGCAGTGTCCTCTCCGGAGTTTATGTCTACGCTGCGGTCAAAGGGAAAGAACATTCCCTTCCTTTGTAAAAGCAAAGTGACTCTAAACAATCGGCCTCACAGTACCAGCGGTGGTTTCAGGGCTGATGGGCGGAGTCTCAGCATACCCCAAAGAAAGCGAGAGAGACCGGAGAGATGATCCGGAAGGCAGGTAGGGAAAAGGACACCTTGCACTGCTGTAATTGAATCACAACTCATCAGTGACGCTGCTGTGATTTTCCTGGCCAGGACCGTTTCCAGGGTCACACTGAGAGATGTTCCTACATACACACACAGTCACAACCCCCTTACACTTCTTATCACACACGAACACACACCGCACGGTAACCTTGGAGGGGGACGTTCTGTAAACTTTGGTTTTTCACATTTGTTTACACTTTTTTTCTATTGATATTCACAGCTAAATAAATAAATACCGCAACCTAGCCCGCACGCTAACCAGAACAGAAAACTTTCTGCATTTTACAACAAAGAAAACTACTTACTTTGTTTTTACAGCTAGTTTTGGGGAACTTTAAAAGCCAAATAATAAGCGCATAAAGAAAAACGCAATTTTAATACGGCCAGAAAAATCATAATGCATGACATCATTAATACTTGATTTCATCACCCCGCTCTAGCTGGGGGAGAACATATTTGCCTCTGAGTCTGGAGTCAAGTTTATCCTCGCTAGTGTTCCAAAAAGAGACTCCAACAATGACTGTTGCCCCTCGAGCAGTGATCCAGACTCCCACACACACGGTATGCAGAAAAGAATCGCACTGAATACACGATGACTCTGCACATTTTCAGCATCAAGTCTTGAATTTTTTTCTACCGTTGGACTGTAGAAAAAAAGAGATCAATATTTTAAATGCAGAAGCAAGAGGTAGAAACAGAAGAAGATCTGCAAAGTCTGGTGTCTGTAAAAGTGACCTGAAAATAACTGACTCCAGGAGATACAATGACCTGGCCGTCTCCTTTTGATGACACAACAGAAGCCTCAGCACAGACGTAGGCAAGATATTGTGCTGTTCCAGACACTGGGCTGCACAAACAGGCCGTTGACTGATATTCTCCTGCATACAGAGCAGTCTGGCTGTGGATTTAACCAGACTAAATAAGAAGGCTGAAAGCACAGATAAAGAAATCAAAAGGCGTTAAGATAGTGCAAGTTTGTCCTGGGTCAGAGGACACAAACACAAAGCACACATAAACTTCAAAAATCACTAGCCAAGCAAACAGGCACACCTCAAGGAACCACACTCGGCCCCCCACTGATTTGTTCAATGTACACTTGCCAACTGTAAATCACACACAGGCACTTAAAGCCATTATGCTGCATAATTGCTTTGCGCTCTCTAATCCTCGGTCGCTAATCAATGGTGTCCTTCTTCCTGATGCCCCATGCTGTTCTCATGGCAACGCAACAGCAGCTTCTGAACACACGACACTGACATAAACTAATGTAAACCAACTGTCAATACAGCAAATGGCCATTGATGACAGAATTACACAAATGCATACAAACACACACACACTTGCATGCTGTGTCATTACTTAGAGCAAACTGTAAACGTGTTTGCTACTGCAAGGTTCCTACCTAATCTGACCTGTGCTTAAAAGCCTTTGAAAGCACTTTTCTTTTAAAATCTGCTTTGAAACAATTCGTATTATGAAAAATGCAATGCATTTGAATAGAAATAAAGCATTGAAAAAATAAAGCGCTGAAAGAAAGAAAGAAAAGAACAGATGAATTCAGCAGAACTCAGAACATCAAAATCAAGTTCATAGAAACTAGAACCAAATTTCAGAATCAAAACCAGATTCATTAAACTTGGAACCGGAACCAAGTAATCAAATTTATGAAACATGAAGTCACAGTCATAACGATGGTGCACTATTTTTTTTACATACATTGAAATCCTTTTGGCCCCCGTGATACACTCACAATCCGGTCTTACACCTTTCCACTGCTGAATGCTGCATTGGTCTGCTAAAAACACTTGAAAGTCTGAATTACGCTGAAGTAACTGACTTTATCACTTTATAACTTTTTATTTTAATGCTGGGCACTAAACAATTAATGCCTGGGAAGAAAATGCTAAAAATAAACGTTGCCAGGTGCACTGTAGGAACACGTTTGGTTTATTTCATCTTAGCCAATAAAACAGAATGCTACTAATCCAGAAAGTCCCCCTGCTGTTACACTAATTGAGTTCAATGTGCAGTAAGAGAGCCTTCCGCCCGCATCTCTCTCTCTCTGTCTTATTTAGTTTCTCTCACCCTGTTGTTGCCCTTTTTTACAGTGAATGTTTCTTAGTTTTCACAGTTGTGTTACTTGTCACACACACACTACTTGTCACAAAGCTAACACACACACACACTGTGTGTGTTAGCTTTGAAGTCATCTACATGCGGCTGTAATCACAGTTGACTAAATTATCTCTTTGTATACAACATACAAGGATGTATATTTAAAACTGTCAGCCAGACCACAAATGTTGATGGCACATCTTGCATTGATGAGCGCATCCAAATCTCTGTTCAATTCTGCTCTACAGCAATTATCCAATCAAAGGTCACGGATGTTATGTCAACTAAAGCCTATTGGCTTTAGTTTTAAAGCTATTGGCTTTAAAAAAGGGACACGCCCCTTGATTTATTGCAAACTGAAAATGTGTCACCTAGTGTCATAATGAAGCCACACAAAACTATGCCCAAATAGCTTTTTGGACTATTGGTAAACATTTTCCAACAGTTTGTATCACCTGGGAAACATGCACCAATAAATCATTCATAACAAGCCCAGGAACATCCATCAAGAAAATACATCGGGTCAGTTTCGATTCCATGTTCAGTTCGGATGAAAACATCCATATATATTAAGCACAACCTTAACTAATGGTTCACACATAGGTCTGGGTTGCCATGCAACCCTGCATTCTTGAGTCCGAGTTCACTACTGATGTTCGTTAATCAAGACCTGAGGAGATACAGCCAGCAAAAGAGAGCGAGAGAGAGAGAGAGAGAGAGAGAGAGAGAGAGAGAGCAGGTGTGCATTAGTGCGGAACCTGAAGCCTGCCCACAACTCCCAATTAAATGCTTGGTGGTCTTTATGTATTCAGGTGATGAGAACCTTCACACTCAAATCTGGCTTTCATATTCCCTAATATCCTCTGCTTTACCCGCATGCATATTAATCGGCCGATTTAAATCATGAGACCTGATTTGTCACTAATGAACTGTACAATGCATCTGTCATTATTTATGTTATTTCCTTCCTCCCTCCTCCCGGTTGCTCCCCGCGCTCTTTTTGGCAGGTAGTGAGCTGACACAGGAGTGTGTAATTAACTCAGTGAGGCTGTAGGAAACAGTGTGATCTGTCACCAGCCGGGCCCCGTCAGCGTAACACAGCTTTACACCACCTGACTGCCTCTCATTAGAAGAGGTGTGTGTGTGTGTGTGTGTGTCTGTGTGTGTAAATGATTAAGCAGCCTGATCCACAGTTTGCATCTCTACACCAACACTCTTAAAGAAAAAGCAAAACAATGAAAATAATGTTTACGGCTAACAGGAAATGTTCTCAAAACGTTGGTTACCACCCTATAAAAGTTCTTTCAAAGTTAACAAAAAGGTTCTCGCAGTAAGGTTAGAAGAACGCTTTTTAACATTATATATCATACATTAAAAATGTTAGACTGTTGTTAGTGGTTACTGGAACGTCTTAAAACATTACAAAATGTTAAAAATGTTTGAATAACATTCATATAATCAAACAATAACAATAATACCTTAGTAACCTGCACGAGTAACAGTAAATATAAGCTGTATTTCACTGGAAATCTCGTCCATGGACTCTGAGAACCAGATTATAGTTTTGTGAATGAACCACTAAGACCAGTTTTGAACTAAAAACTATTTATTCTCTAATGATGGCTTAAATTTCAGTCTGTTTCTCACAATGTTTCTGCCTGGTTTAAGAAAACTTGGAACAAACGTCACAAAGTCATACGAACCGCTTTCATATTACTAATGGTGCTTTTGCATCCTTTTTGAAGCCTGAAAGCTTCGGTCCCCATTCGTTGTAATTACCTGAAACCCGCACAGAAATTTTACTTTAATGTTCAACAGCCGAAAAAGGGAGTCAATTACATGAGGGTGAGTAAATGATGCATTTTCATTTTGGGTGAACTATCCCTTTAAATCTCCTCTTTTTAGCAGTAACCTCATCCGAAATCCAAGGTACTCGTGATGACACCCATTAGGTAACACGAGAGACATCAGAGCACATAATTCATGCATTACATGCGACCAGCTTAGGGCTACTTAAGCCCGACTAATATGCAGAAGGAAAGATCTCTGAGTTTCCAGATTGGCTCTGCACTAAATTGCCTCCACCTATCCTAGCGCAGCGGAGGAGCGCAGGAAATGAAGGAGAGAGAGAGAGAATACTGCTGAGACCATGTTTAAGGCTGCCGAACGCCTAATTATATTGGGCAGCTGCTCTTAATGGGGTTTACACAGCAGCATGCGGAGGACAGGTAGAAAGGTCAGGCCTTCTAAGCCTCTGGAGGATGCAGCAGAGGGAGCGACTACGCGGGCCGCAGGATGCGATGTAGACCGTTCAGTACAACAACGGTTTCTCTCAGGCTAACAAACAGATGTACAGATGGGGTGGCGGCAGCCTGGTGTTTATTAAAAAAATTTAATAAAACATGTTACATTTTATTTAAATGCCTATGGCTTTTTGACTTTATAAAACAAAAATTTATTAAAAAAAGGGCTATTCTTTCTAAATTCTTTCTAGTGTTAATAAACGGCAGGTTCCCATTATGATAAACTGGCAATAACAATGAAAACTCAATAGTGTTTCAGTTCTTCCAATACTTCAAAGTATGTTATACTGTGATTGTATACAGAATAAGTGACTACTAAAATTGTATTAAAAATGTTATTGTAATAAAAATGTTTATTTAAAAAATGCTCTCTAGCTAGCTTGATGTTAGCAAGGGGCGCGACTATAAAATGTTCTCCCTGTAAAAAAAATTCAAATTCGCAAAATAGTCTATGAAGAAATATGCGGCTATTAAAATGGGCTTTTGTTCGACTATAGGTAAAATTATTAGGTTTCGGGCACCAGATCACAACTCGAACATGTTCAGATTACACCAGCTGTTGTGCTTTATACAATTCTATCCGACTGTCTCTTATGGCTGGCAAGTCACATTACAGCTCAGAGAAACAACCCAATCGGAGCGTGCTGAGAGTCATCCCAGTAAGCACGTGTTCGGATTAATGCGCGTGAAAATTGAAACGCATATACTCGATAATCATTTAAGCACCAAACTAAGCTTGAATCAGTCAGATCCACCAGAATCCATTCATGTCACGGACTAAAAAACTCTCTCTGCAGGAGCGTTATATAAAGAGTGTAAAAAATGAGCAGTCGACAATATTTTTCCTTTCACCACTCCAGGGGTCTTTTTATGTACTTTCTTAAAGGTGTACAAATGTGTTTCAGGAGGACTCGAGCAGAAGTGGATCAGAGCAAATTAGGCTGGTTGAAAGTGGAAATGTGAAGGTGGTTGTGAACTTCACAGAGCTGCATTACACATGATAAATTCTCCACACACCTCTCAGGCTATCACGCTGTTCAGATGTTTTCTTTCATGTTAGAGACTAAAGGCAGATTTTCACCTCTGACAGACAGAAGGAAATATTATCTGTCAGTTCCACATGTTTGTAAAGATTGATCGTTTGTTCCGTCTAGCATTTGTAGTGTTTCTGTAGCACATCTGAAAGAGGTCATGGGTTTGAGTCCCTGGGAACATTCTCAGAACATTGGCTAAAACTCCTCTGAAAGTTTTCTCAAAGTTATCGAAACGTTCTCGCAGTCATGTTAGTAAAACTTTCCCCAATGTTATATATCACATATATCAATAACTTCTTTCTAGTCGCCAGTGGAATGTTTTTAAAATGTCATAGAAAATTTAAAAAAGGTTTGAATAAGTTCTTTTAACCCAGCAATATATAATAACGTTGTAGAAACTGGATTTATGAATGTTTCTAGAGTATTCAAAATAACATTTTTAACGTTTTTATGGCAGTTTAATGTTACTTATGGAAACGTTAGGGAAACGTTCTTACAACCCAAAATTGGTCGCTGGGGACACCACAAGAGTCACTTTTTAAAAAAGCATCAACCAAATCTACCAAAAAAGTCAAAATCGACTCCTTTCCTGCTTGTGTTAATGAGCTAGAATGATATTCTGTAGATAATACAGCGGCCTTTCTTTCCTAAAGCACTTTACATTGTTTTTAAGTTATACATTTTATCATTGCGGCGATTTTCTGGTAATCAAACCTGTGACCTTGATGTGGCTAGCGTCATTCACTTCTAGCAGAGCTTTGGAAACATTTTTAAATGCATATTTTTGTAATACAAATGTAGCTTTTTTCTTTACTTCAGCAGTCTGACAACATACAATATATTTTTCCCAAGTTTGAGAACTGTGAAGGACAAAGGGGCTTTTAGATTTGCGTAGATTTTAATTGTAATGAGATTTGCTGAGGTCCTGGGAAAAGCAAATCCATCGCATGGTGTTTGGCTTTGTGGAACACAGGGACCGATGTTTGACCTAAAGACCGGCTGTAAAACAAAGACACACGACACACGAGGGCTTGATTTCAGAACAGAGGCATCACAACGCTGACCTTATAAACCTCAGGACACAAACAACAGCACTGAAATTCACCACACACACATACACACACACGCACATAGAGGACAGCCAAACAGTCTGAAGAAATAGTGAGAGCGACTGCCTATGCAAAATCCAGTACTAGAAAGGTGGCAGTGAGTGGTTGCTAGGGTGTTGCTATACAGCCCAAACACTGTTTATAATCCTTTGCTTTGTAGCTGTTAGTGTGTTCTGAAACAAACTAAATCTAAACCTATATGAGTGACAACAGAATAAGCCTAGCAAACACCCCTAATTATAAATGGCAACCGTGTGGGATGGAAGATAAATCAAAACAAGGAGAACGAGGTTGGCCTACATGACTGACAATTCTGCAGAAAACAGTCACAACAACAAGGAAACGGTCAAGCCCTTCATTACAGTCACTGTAAGAGGACATAAAACAGAAAAACAATCATCCAAAGTTCATATGATCAAACATTAGCCACACTTGTTGAGTGCTTAAAAATCATTGTTTTGTCACATGACTGTTTTCAAAAGGCCATCAATAAAAACAAAGATACTTTTTGGAACCTGATGGTACAGTCACCAGCGGAGGTTAACCCATGAGGAAGACACAAGAGCACAAACACAAACAAATGTGAAAAATAAACAAGTCTTTCTCCTCCCATCGTCCCCTCCTCGCATTTCAAAACGCACATCATCTTCATTCATTCAAATGCATTTTCTGTTCATTAGCTTTGTTCACAGTGGTGCATTAGGCACAGCGCCGGCCGTGAAGCTGCGCGTGAGCTGCAGTTTGCTCCCCGGGGATGTGTTTATTTACTGACACTAGCTGAACAGAGAGCTCTGTGGAGGACACAACCTCCACTGCCACTCTGCTTACAGCTGCCTGGTCACGATGTCCCCTCCAGGACTCCCTCCCCAGCTAACAATTTTAGCTTGTTTAGTAATGTTTCTGTAACGTTTCTATTAAGTAACAAAAAGGAACGTTCAAAACATCCAGTTTCTTGCTATTAATGTTGGGTTATAAGAATGTTATTCAAACATTTTTAAATCTGTAAAGTATTCCACTATAATATAATATAATATAATATAATATAATATAATATATGAAAACGTTTTACTAACGTTACTGCAAGAACACTAATATATGAAAATGTTTTACTAACATTACTACAAGAACGCATTTTAATAACTAGGAGAACTTTTAGAGAACATTGACCAACGTTCTGAGAACGTTCCCTGTTAGCTGGGTCACCTGCCTGCCTTCTACAGAAGATATATAAATACAGTACATACATATTTACATCCCTTTATTTAGCAATTGCTTAATGATTATAGTGTAAAGAGACTTTCAACCAGCATAACCAAAACTATTACTGGAAATAACGCCAACCTTTCTTTGGTATTAAACAAACAAAAGCACATCTACTTCAGCTTTGCATTGAGCACAAACGCAATGTTTTCAAGCTCACAACTGTAACAAGTTCTCGGTTTCTGCGCTATTTGCTACAAAATCACGTTCGTGGTTTGATCGGTGGGAACGCGCGACAAACCCCCGCGCGGCACAAGGACACCGGAGCTCCCGAACTCGCCTTTCAAGCACGTTTTGTGCAAAAGTTAATCACAGGAAAAGCGACTCGGGGGGGGTTTGTTTAACAGCGCGTTCCTTCATCTCCGTCTGAGCCGCGATCATTAAACACGTCCAGCGGACAGTGAGAACACACGCGGCTTGTTTGTCAATTTCAGAGGGAACAGACACGAATCTGCTCTTAATGAAGAGAGTCTCGCGGCGCGTCTTTGAAGACGCTAAGCCAGCGAGGCGCTCGGCAAACACTCCGCTGTATAAGCTGCGTGAGGCGGACTTAAGCGGAGCGTCTTCTCAAGGACGGCTCATGAGAAAGCAGCGACGGTAATACTGCAGTGAAATGCGCTCGAGTACCGTGAGAGTGTTGCCCGGCTAACGGAGACGTTCTCAGAACGCTGGCCAACGTTCTCTAAAAGTTCTCTCCAAGTTATCAAAAATGTTCTCACAGTAACCTTAGTAGAACGTTGTTTTTACATTGTGTGTATATATACATATACATATACATATATATTACAAATGTTATTCCTAAGTAAATAGTGAATTTTTGGAGGATTTTTTGGAATACCGTTTTTATAAACATGCAAGCTCGTTTAATTTTGGAACGTCTCTCGTCCAATCAGATTTGAGAACGAGAACTAGCTGGTGCTATACAATAAACACAATAACAACTGATCCGTTCAGCATTATTGGCTTCTTGTAAATGGCTTTTTAATAAAGCAATAAGATATATGTGAAGCAAATGGACCTTTTTTGAATGAAGCACAGTGAATTGAAGATCATACATTCCAGTTAGTCGTTTTTCGACTTTGTGCGCTGTCCTTTGACCTCTCTTAACGTCACTATGATCCTCTAATCTCTCATTCTGCAGTAACACAGCTGTCAGACAGCCCAAAGGTGATGTCACCTTCTCAGACAGACGAGAGAGAACCACTTACAGTCAACAAATGAAAAGAGATGTAACAGTGAAAGAGAAATCTATACGTGGCTTTAGGCTACGCTTTCATACATTTATGTATTCTGCCTGTCTCTCACCCTCGCTCTCTTTCTCTCCCTGTATTCTTAACAGACACTTATTAAAAGCACAATAGAAAAAAACATGACATTGGCTGAAGGGTTGTTTGGGATTCCTAGTGCCTGGGGAGGGGCTGCGTGTGAAGGTTAAAAACGCAGAGGTGGATTTTGAGACAAGGTCAGGTGTGTGGATGGGGAGCGCTTTAGGGCGATCAAGTATAAGTGAGAGAGAGAGGGAGTTCTGGTGTATATATTTCAGAAGGAAATGAAACAAGATGAGGAGTTTACAGATCTGTGAGGGGACAGATTTGGTTATCGTGTGCGGCTTTGTTTACCAGCTCATATCTGGAAACTGGAGTTATTTTGCCGTGCGTGTTGGTGGTCATTTACGTCGTAATGCACGTTTATGGAATAAATCTGTGCCGTAACAGGAAGAGAATGAGGAGCAAAGGATTATGGGAAAGATCCAGTCACCCAAGTGGAAAACAACAAGGCAAAGAGCACAGACAAGCAGCCACAGATGGAGGCAGAAGAAAAGATGTGGGATGGAGCCTTGCGGGTAGCATGTTTATGTTTATAGTAAAATGAGATCATTAACATAGCAGAAACTTTTCTCCAAAGCAACAAAAGATCAGAAGTGAGACCGACAGGGGCGTGACATGGGTTTTGATTGGATGGCTGAAGATCAGGTGAATGTTCAGGTGACATGGTGGCAATAATGTGGCCGATCTGAGACCATGGCTCATGTCATTTCCTGTCCCCCTCCACTGCCCTTTTAATGAAAAGTAAAATAAGCTCATAAAAAGAACAAGTTAATAAGATGATGAAACGGGCTGTATTGTGATGGTCCGTGAATTTGCATCAGAGAGCTGGAAGTCCCATTACACCGTTTTCCTGAAAGGAAGCCAGACTAGACTAAATGTCCAGAAATAACTCTGAACATTTACCCCGAAGCTCTCAAAGGCAAAATCAAACAAAAACCCTCTACACAGTTTTCAACAAGCTAGACTGAATGCTTCAAATAAAACTTTGAATCAGACCCTGAAGCACTCCAGGACTACCAAGCAACAAAACCCTGCACGAAACATCACAGCGCACCCATCCGTTCGCCCGTGCATCGGTCTATTTGCCCCCCCCACGCAGGGCTCCATACTAATGTAGTATGCCGTTTAGATTCTTTGACTACCAGCTCATACAGGGGTGAATCTATCACCAGAACATCATCTCCAGGGGGTCAGCCTGATGCATCACATTTGTTTCGCATTTCTTCCTAAAGCACAATTCTCTTATTCAACCAACCAGCTGTGCAGCACTGACTCTGTTTTGCACTGCGGTAAAACGTAGTTCCTGTGCAGCTATGCTGAAATGCCAGAGGCCCTGGTGCTATTAATTAGCTTCCGTTTATTGATATATGGTTTCCTCATGAGGAAAAACAATGCATTCATCTCTGCACCCTCCCATCTCTTTCAATTCCTCTCTCTTCCTCTCTCGCTCGCTCATGTAACAGGCGTGCAGGATAGGAATTGGTTGCAGGCGTGCAAAATCACTTTACTTCACAAAGCAGGTGAAACAAGCACGCATTCTGAAACGACAGGCGTTTTTGTCCACCTACATTTATGCATTTGACAGATGCTTTTATCCAAAGCAACTTACAAAAAATTCTGGATTTATTTTTATCCGTATGTGTGTTCCCTGGGGATCGAACCCAGAACCTCTGTGCTGCCAATGCAGTGCTCTAGCAACAGAGCTACAGGAAATAGCTACATCGCAGATCCTGTAGGCCGCTTAAAGGATGGGTTTCTGCTTTTGAACAATTTTTTGAAAAACAGTTTTGAACCTGAATTCAAAATGGACTATTTAATACACACTCCTGGTATAATTGTGCACAGTTCATCTGTTTTTGTACACCATTATACTGGCAAAAAGCCAGTTTGTCCATTTACAGCAATTCAAAAGTGGCTGTGCATCGTGACAAAAAAACAAGCCAAACAATACATAAACCTTGAATACATAAACAAGCGATACATAAGCCACAAATATTTCTGTGTATAATAATGGATGTTTTACCACTGTCTGATTATATGGAGGGCTCCTAAAAGCATGAAATGTACTTCTTATGTGCTATGTGTTTTTACCTGCCTGCATTCTCTGAGATCAGCTTTATCATGATTATCTCCCATTGAAAATACAACTCAAAAACTGATCATGGCTAAAATGAACAGCAGTCTGCATACTCGCATGAGTTTCAGCCATTTCTTAAGGTATTAGATCACCTTCAAAATCTCTCATTAAAATATAATGACTTGCTCCACCTCTAGAATGACTTTCATTTGCAGTTGACATGCACCATTGGCAATTAACCAATAGGCAAAAAGCTATTTAATTTAGCGAACGTATCGCAATCCAATCGATTCCTGATGCATAAAATCAAGTCCCGCGCTGCATTCGGTTCTTGTTGCATATCCACCCGTTACAAAAGTATAATGTGTTTTAAATACCACGTGACTGGTATTATGGTGGTAAGCGACTATAAATCTGAGATAAGCACAATATTTAGCTTTGATCTGAGATTAACTGCATAACTTATCAATTGCCCCAGCAAAGTCAGGTCAGCACAATCTGCATGGATATTAAACATCAATATCGAACTCTGAAACTCAACATGCATGACTTCCACGTGCAGGGCAGTACAGAATTAAGACGCATGAGAGACTGAAAGCAATAGCAAAACAATAGACAAACAGAAAGAGCCTCTGTCAATCTACACCGATTACTGTTCAACAGTGCTCAAGAACAAAACATCGTATTGGCCAGGCGTCATTTAAAAATCAATGCAGAGAGTGCATCAGGCTCTCATGAGAAGTCTCTTATTACATCGCCCTTCTACTCTCACAAGAGACGGGCCTCTCCATCACAATCCTCGCAAACATTCATCTTCTGTCCCGCAGGCATCATGATGTCATTACATTCCGCAGAGGTCAAGCTAAGGTCGACCCGAACGACCGCTTTCATTGACCGGGCCACTCTCCAGGTCTTCACCAAAACATTAGCGAGCTGTTGACCTCTGACCCTTCTTCATCTGAACATCGTTCAATCTGCCTTTGTCTGTTTACACACACTCCCGTTGGGGAAAAAAAGGTAATTTACCATTGTGTGGACAAGTGCCAGTTCTTTATCATCCTTTTTTAATTAACTATTGCGTGCCGAGCGGTTTCTAATTAATTTACTTCGCCAGCGAGGTGAAAAACGCATAGTTCATACAAGCACACTCCAGGCCACACAGCATTCAAAGACGGGCAGAGAGAAATGTCAGGGATGTTTTCATAAAAGGTGAAAGGAGAGAGAAAAAGCGAGAGAGAGAGAGAGAGAAAGAGAGAGAAAGAAGATGAAGACAATGAGCACAGAGTAGGAGGGGAAGTCCATGCAAATTGTCGGTAATGCAGTCATAAACTTGTGCTGGCTTATCACTGATGCATGGCCAATTTTCTGACTCAAAGCAAGACGAAGAACAGATTATTTTCTGTTTGCTTCATACTGTTAAAATACGTATTGCCTGTTCACAGTGAGAACAAAAAGATCAAAAGATGTGTTTTTGTCATCGTGTATTTCTTTAAATGTAGAAACTTTAAGTGTTGAACGTAAAAAAGCACATGCGTGACTCAATCTCTACGATCTCAAGGCCATTTTTAATTCAGCGCCTGAAAGTTTATTTAAAAATGACTTGTTAACTTCATACAGTCTGTTCATATCTAACCACAGTCTGCTTATATTAAGCACAAAAACGTCTATAACATCAAACTTATCAAAATAATTACAGCAGCAGGTTTCAGAAGCTAACGTTTAGTTGTGAGACACACAATAACCAGTAAAGTTTGATGTTACTGGTGCCCAACCCAGCTAACAATTTTAAGTTGCAAGAATGTTTCCCTACAGTTCTAGTTAATAATTCTATTAACATTATTGCTTTGTTATAAGAACATTTTTAAAACATTCCACTACCAACTTAAAAAAAACGTTTCTGATAAAATATACAGTAACTGTAAAAAACGTTCTACTAACATTACTGCAAGATTACTTACTGTTTTTGCTAACTTTGAGAGAACTTGGAGAGAACGTTAGCCAATGTCCTGAGAACGTTCCCTGTTAGCTGGGATCTTACACCATAGGTGCCATATTTGATTTGACAGCTACAGCAAATACATCACATGTCTATGAATATTTTTTAAATTCTCCTTGTGTGTTCCACAGAAAAAATGACAGCGTACAGTTTTAAAACAACAAACCGTTCCTTTAAGACATGATCTGGGGGATCTGCATGACCTCACAGCCTCGGAAACAAGTTTTGATGACATCACTGGCTGAGGAACACACGCTGAGTGCCCTCTATGGTTCCTTATATCCATTCAGACCTCATCTTTTGCAATGCATCCGCCGCGATAGAATTAATGTTTGTCTTTACAAAACAGCAAACAAACAAGTATAATCTCCTGTCTCTGCCAACAAGAAAAATAAACAGAATTTGGCAGCTAAATCCATGACCAGCATTCTCTCTGTTGAAAGAGAGGATAAATATTAGTTTGGCAATAGGAAATTGGCTGTGTGACACTTTTAATAACATAGCTCTGGTTTTAAAGCCTGCTGAATTTGTCCCATAAATAATGCCTGCAAATACACACACGGATATATATACACACATATACACAAACACACAGGCACCCAGGTATTTGCACAAACACAAGGACACACCAGCAACCATACTGGCAACTGGACTATACACACACACACACACTTCATTTATAGGTCATTTATAGTATCTATGCACATATGTTTTGTTCTTGTATTATTGTTTTATGAACATACACATAAGATGTTGTATGGACATGTAACATGGTAATACCATGTTTTGTTTAACAGTAAACATTCAGTACTGTAGCATTAGCATCTGATAGCATGACTGTACCATGGTTCCACCATTACTGTTTGCAAGAAATTCTCAGATGTCTAAATGACTTTTTCTTTTGTTAAAAACAAACTCTTTTTTCTTATTATTTTATATCAAACTCGTATTATTCTTCATCTCACGGCATCTCATCCTTCAAACCGAATCTGTTTGCTTGTACATCCTTCTGCCTGCAGACCAGGACTATTAGTGTGTGTCGAGACCTGACAGACTCATCTCTTGAAGACATATCAATTCATTACTGATCTCATTCTCTCAGGCAACGTGAGGACGCCTCTGTGTTTTGATGGGGCTGATAATAACGTCAGAGCTTCTGTACTTTTAATAACTCACAGTTATTCCTAGACTGCTAAGGACCTACCAAGTCTGTCTTGATCATGTACTATATATAATCATGGCTTGGCTAATGCTCATATGAATGTATATATGTGTGTATAGTGGCCACCAGTAGCACCAAGTACCTCAGCCTACAACATCCTTCCATATGGTTACTTAAGCATTAATAACATATACACACAGTATATAGTATAGTATATATAGTACAGTATATGTAGTATAGTATATATATATATATATATATACAATATATATGAAGAACACCACCTGGCCAGTGGCCCCCAGGTCAATTGAGTTCAAGACCCCTGTGGTATACAGTGTCAGGTTATATAAGCTGTACAGTACCTGTAATTTCACCCACACTAAAGACTGCCTGCTGAGGCAAATGGCAAACGCCAGCTCATAAGCGAGGGATTTATCCAGCACGATCCTTCTCTCTACTTTTTCCCTTCTCCAGTGGCATTTCCATCAGACTGCAAAGTAATTGTGCAGATCTGCTGAAGTCATCCTTCAGTAAAGCCATTTATGAAGTTGTTTACGCATTTCTGAGGAGAATAAAAAGCTTCCAGTAGTTCCTGAGAGGTGCACTTTTCTTCTTAAAGCGTAGGCCTCTGTCTCAAAGCTGTGAGAAAGGAATTTGTCCTTCACTTACAACAAGAGCTGCAGTGATTCTGCGGAAATAAACAACACGCTGCAGCCAAAATCCATAAATACTGCTTTTTAAACTCTTACCCTGTTGTAATTGATGTGCTTTTACACGTTCGCAAACCGCCCGCATGGCCAGGCTGTGTGTGTGTGTGTGTGTGTCTTCGTAGCAAAAGTGTTTCTTTCTCTGTGCCTAATGGTACATGTGGAATGGGAGCCATTAGGTGAAGTTGTGGACTATGGCAACACCTATTCAACGGCTGCCCAATGGGACGGCCTCGTCTATCACTGCTCAGCCAGGGCCACTCATACAAGGTCAGCCAGTACTAATGACTCGTGACTGCTGCATGAACAGGGGGTGGGGGTCAGAAAGAGAGAGAGATAAAGAGACGGAAAGAAACAGGAAAAGAGACAGAGCGGAAGAGATAGAGAGAAAGAGAGAAA
This sequence comes from Botia kubotai, assembly GCA_036877585.1. Classification (NCBI taxonomy): domain Eukaryota; kingdom Metazoa; phylum Chordata; class Actinopteri; order Cypriniformes; family Botiidae; genus Botia; species Botia kubotai. The sequence continues at coordinate 2,078 of JAZGTI010004347.1, read as the reverse complement.
AGAGAAAGAGAGAAAAGGATAGAGATAAGAGAGTGAGAAAGAGAGAGAGAGAGAGAGAGAGAGAGAGAGGGGGGAAAGGAAAGAAAATGTAATTTTGAAAAAACTTTTTACCCATTAACTTGTAACACAACTACACAAAAAGCACAAAGAAAAGATAAAAACAGAAGAGAACCGAGACTGAGAGATAGAAACAGAGAGAAAGAGACAGACAGACAGACAGACAGACATACAGAGACAGTGGGGTAGAGACATGAATGGATGGATGAGTTGATTTTTCTACTTGCTCCTCTTAGCAGACATTAAGTTGGAGAAGTCACACGCAATCAGGGGTACATTAATGTCATGTATAGAGTATTGTGACAGAAAACATTGTACATTTGGCTATTCATAAACCTCACGGCTGTCTCTCTCTTGTGTCACATTTCCTTCCTTCACACATTATTCCTAATCACAGTTTGAACTCCCCAAACACTCCCACCTCTGCTGGCGCATGCACGCGCATATGATCCGAAGCGCGTTTAACGCCTCCGCGAGAGCGGAAAAGCGCCGCACTTTTGTTGCGCAATTATTTTCCCGAGGAGCGGAACAGTGCAGCGCGAGCGACACAAAACAAGTCCTCGCTCCTCGCTGAACTGATTGGCAATTATGATAAACTGCCTTAATTACGGGGCTGCGTCCTCCGGAGGATATTTTCAGGGAGGTTTGGGTCGACAAAGCGACAGCTTTTCACTCGTTATTCAAGAGAAAGCCGCGTCGCCCGGGGGTCCCTTACCACTGGAAACACAGCTGCCGTGGAGTGACGGGAGAGCTGCTTAAACCGAGTCACTCGTACATATGCGCAAGCTAATTGTGTGATTATAGAGCGTATGTAGACAACTCTTAAAGGTTTCTACGAATCGCCTGGCAGGAGAACTTCCGTGCAATGTATGGTAAACATGCCTCCAGCGTACAAACAATAAAACGCACGCTGTTCATGCGAGCACGCGTCGGAACAGTAGCGCTCGCCGCTGCTTTTTATACGGAGTCATTTGGTGTAATTAGCTCAACGCAGCACGCGCAGGTTGTGTTTGAATCACTGCAAGCATTATGTCGAATAAATGAGACGCTCAAAAGAAAACCCAGCAGGGTGATACGGCAGGTGTCTGCCTCGGCGTCAAAACTGTCAGTCTAATGAACTGAAATAGGTCATTTGTTCTTAAAGGAAAAAATACAGTTACACCGCATGTTGTAAAAGCGATTAGGTTAAATATCACTTTCCTTTACAGTCATAAGACTATTAAAAGCTGCAATTCGTAACTTTTCGGGGTTAGAAACGAACAAAAATCAGTTGTTGTGCAAGCACATGACTAATCAGCGTTTAACACGATCTCCTTACCTCACCCACACTGTCAATGGTATGATAATAATCATTTGACCTGTCCGATTTCCCGGAAGTCCTTCATCGGACTTTAACATACGTAAAGTAGGTAAAGTAACCTGCAAATGTATGTTTCGAACAGAGATGACGCTAGAGAGACACAAGTTACAGACCGCTGCTTTAATACGTGAGTATATTATAGCGCAGCGTCTGGAAGAGTGTATAGGGAAAAACAACGAGATCTAATCAGAATATTTCAGGAGAGCAGTGAAGATTATCTGCGTTTTCCACCTCATCGCTTCTCACGCTCATAACTGTTACTAGTACATAGTGAATCGCAGAATTACAGAGTGCTGTACTGTACGTTTCTGTATTCAGCACCAAGGACAGCACCCTGAACCGCAGCACTATCAGTTTGACATATGGGGTAATATTACTGAAGTTACGACATTCTGTCAAAGATACAAAATGAATGAGTCCAGATTATAGGTTGTTTATACAGGTTAAGGTCATTCAGAGCTCTGAAAAAAGTCAAGCACAATGTTATTTAAGAACATGCGCGTTTGTTTATCCATTTTTTGTGGCTTGGAGCATTTTGCAATGACCCTGAAGACAGAGCCTTAAGAAACAGGATTACTATAATCTGGATTTTATTTTCTTATTATTTATTTAACAAAATCTGATCAACAAATGGATAAACAAAATTCAGAGCTGGTGAACA
>JAZGTI010004346.1:0-28373 GCA_036877585.1 Botia kubotai | reverse complement strand
CCAGCTATAACCACCAGAAGATAGTGTGTACTTTTTATCATAGCAACATTTTGGGGTGAAAGTTTTATATTATAATAATGTTTATATTAATTTCATGTGCATTTGATGTTTCATAGTAACTCTGTACACCTGTAGTGTCTCTCAGAAAGAGAAAACATTTTAAATGCTAAGAAGAGGAAGCTGACATGGTTCAACTCTTAAATATTGTCTCCTCCAGGATGTCTTTATCTAGATCTATTAAGACCTAAAATGTATATGTTCTCAAACGGATCAACAAAAAAACAAATGCAGCACTGGAATGGTACATTAGTTGCGGGTCTGATTGATCACACATAACCCAGCAGACAGGAAACTATCTACTGTTGTCTACCTCAACAAATAGAGTCTGGATAGTGGGAGCTATTTCCACTTGACAGAGCTACGCAAACCTCTTTTTCACAACATCTCACTTTTTTACAGCTTGTCTTTGTTTTCACACCTGAAAAAGAGAAAGAAAGAGAAGCTGACACTGATCTTAGAATTACTCAGAACGATGGAGGTTTATAATATAAGTTTATAATAATGATTTATAATTTGAGCTGTCAGGTCCGATTTCAGAGGAAATGTTTATCTGTCCAAACATACTATATCGTATGTGCTGTTACTGTGGATGGTGCAGCGTTTGTAGCTTGTTCTTAAAATTGTTTAGAATTTAAACTAGTCAGAAATGTTAAGAAAATAACTGCATGTCCTATATGCAGTTTTATGTTTCAAACAGAGATGGCGGTAGAGAGGCAAAAGTTGAACTAATATGAAAAACACAAGTCGTTAAAATATGATCTCCCCTGTTTGCACGTTATTACGTGTGATTTTTGTCGCGCCACGTGAGTCAGAAGTCGGCGTGTCAAATTAAAAATAGTTTCATCTTACAAATGTGTCTGAAGACCTCAGACTCCGTCTGATTCAGTTGTTCTCTGTCTAGCTGTGTAAAAAGGAGAATGTGTCCTGGCTGTGTTGATGCCCTCTAATCTCTCCTGAGTGCTTCCCGGGGACTCAGTCACTGATGACATCCAGAGTTGATTGCTGTCTGTCGGAACTCAATGTACACCCCAAAATGACAACATAACCTAGCCCAAAAAACAACGGCCTTTCTGACACATATGCACATATTTGCTCTGTTGGTTGTTTGGATTTTTACATAAAATGTTTTAAATAAAAAAAAATAGTGTCATGGAATTGCGTACTTATGTCTGTACCTTTAAGCAGTCTTAAAGGTACATAGTAAAACAGCCCGTTTAATTCAAAAGGCCATAGAGAGGGCAGAAAAGGGTTGACTAAATTACTTTTTGTGCTGTTAATCTTAACTATAAATGGTCTTAAGGGAGAAAATAAAAAAATCTAAATTATCTAGCATCTAATAGACCTACTTCTATTAAACACTTACATCTTGCTTTTCACATCACCTCACTACACACTTCATCTTTAATTGTTGCTTTCGTTTTTCTGCCCCTCTCTATTCATCTACAATTATCAAGGTTTCTCCCTTTGTTAACCTCTCTCCAGACAGCCATGTTTTCTGTCTAGCTTGTTCTTCATCTGACATTCTCCTCACATGTACCTGTCACTCACACACAGCGCTTAATTCACCCGGCTCTGTTGTTCTGTTTCATTGTCTTTTTTTCTGGGATCTTCCTCTGCACCATGTCATCAATTGATCGTGGAAGAATTACTATTCCAGCCTGGTCTTTTGCATCAGACTGAGTGATGTGACCTGCAAACGTTTTCCTGTCCGCCCGCAGGCTCTCTGAACACAGGCCGAACCTCTCCTCCTCCAGGCAGTGTACCGGAGGAGCAGCAGCAGATTGCTCGGCAGGGCTCCTACACCAGCATCCACAGCGAGGGAGAGTTTATCCCAGAAACACTCGATTCCAACGTAAGATCTGCTGTCTGTGCTAAATCTGTGCTCTTTGGTTACTTTAGGGATTTCCTCGCTGTGTTGAGCAATGGGTTAATGTTATTGATGTCGTCAAACCCTGGTTAAGGGCCAATTTTAGGACTGGGTTAGCCAAAGTTTCACAGAGGTTTTGATTGTAACTTTATAATATTTTAACTATGCAAATTACAAAGTTATCTGAGAGTGTACAGTGTGAAATCCTGAATTCTGGATTAATAACTAACACAGGGTAAAGTGTCGGAATAAAGTGTCTGGATTACTTTTATTTAAAAATGACCCTGTGTTAAAAATCAAATGTAAATGGTTTGATATAAACAGCCTTGAGTTTTTGTGTTGTTTTCGACAGTGATTTGTGTAAATTGTACAAGATGTTTCTGTCCTGAGTGCTTTGCAACAGTCCAGGGAGAAGAAAACTCAAGCATATTTCGAGTATTGCCTAATGGAAAATCTTGCGTCAGTCTCGCGGAGGGCTAAGGTTCAGATACACAAACCGTAATGAAAAGCAATAAAGTGATGTCATTTATTTTTTTGTGTATAGATTATGGAGCCATTTGGAAGCGCTAATGGGTCACTTTCCAGCAGCTGTCAGTCACTGGACCAAGCGCTGGACAGGTGGGCGGAACACCTCATTATAAACTCATGAGGAAACTTACTTTGTAGCTGTAAGCATATTGAGCTGAGATATGTGAAAATGTAACAATTACAGACTTCACAATTAATAAGTGTATTATAATAATTACGGAGGAGACATCTGATAAATGTGCCTGATGGCCAAAGAGGAAATGGAATCAGGTCGCCATACACGCCAACCAGGAAACCCCTGATGTCACCATGGCGACAGCTTGCTTATCTGGATGCCTGGATTCCAGTACTATCACTGGCCGCCTCTGCTCAGAGAGGGAGATGGAGAAAGCGAGTGGGCTGATCGCGCCCATCTATTCTGTTATCTGTTGCCTGTGCAGTATTGTTATAAAAAGAGCCAGTCAATAATGTAAAGAGAATAAAACAAACAGGGGAGAGAGAGAACGGGAATAAGCGGGAATGAGGGACAGAAATGTGTGAGAGAGAGGGAGGGGATGAAAAAGGGAAAGCATGCTACCTGCACGAGCCTTATCTGGCTTTTAGCCCTCAGAACAATGGCAGGAAACAAGTGCATGGAAATTTTCCCCCTCTCCGCGGGTGTGTGTGCCCGTTATCCGGGGTCTTGTCGAACCCCCGCTCAGCGCTGACGTCACCAGTGAGGAATAACAGGGTCGAGGCAATAACAATCACTCCTGAACCTCAGATGCTCTTTATGTCTCATTAACTCATGATGTTTGTCTTTTATTGACATTGTCTGTAAGAGATCTGTGCACATGAGCTCATTATCTCCTATGGAGTGAGCATCAAAATCGATTGAATACGTGTCCCTGGTCTTATTGTGAATGATTTATCAGGGCATGTTTTTTATCAGTGCATGGAAAAACAATCTTTTTTCCAATCAGCTCGGCTCGTGTGGTTTTATAGGGCAGGAAAATGGCCACTGGTTGCCTGCTTCAGGTTTTCAGTGGATGCAGTACAACATCTGGTATTGTTGGCCTGTTGCCTCATGAATATTCATGCGTATTCGAACGTCCTACTCATTTGACATGCTGATTTTTGCATACCATGTGGCAGGGAAGAATTAAAGAGAACTTAAATGATACAGAAAAATCCCAATAAATCAATTTCAGTGCTTAATCTTTTAAATACGTTTTGCACATGAAGTATCACATTTCTGAATTACAATGGGGTTAATGGGGATTCAGTTTAATAAGTGCACAGATTGATTGGGTCAAAGGTGATGCTAAGGTTACTGTTAGAGGACTTCCACTATAGAAGCTCAAAAAGCACTCAAGAAGCATTTTAAAGCATCTTTGTTTTTCTGTAGTTCAGAATTAGACGCATCTACAGCTCTATTCAAACCAATAATAACTATGATGTCTAATATGAACTGCCCACAGATGAGCAAGTGAGGCAGATTGGATTTAGTCATTTATTTGCCTAAAAAATATGATTAATACTTAACATTATTATCTTTGTCCTTCATAACAGAACTGATCCATCACTAAAATCCTCTTATCAAATGAATGCTTGTACTACAGAAACACTGTTGCCCTGAGAAAATAATTTGGATGCTGATTGTTGCATTAGACAACAAAATATCACAGTAATCTAGTTGTCATTCATACATTTTAAAGCGATTTAAGTGTCCAAATGAATGGCCGGACGTTAGTATCTCGGGTCAGGTATCAGGTAGAGACAATCTGTCTCCATCCTCAACATAAGGACAGGTGGCAGGCGGCCCTGCTGTCCGTTACAGTCTGTTGGCACATTGGGGACCGCTCTGTGTTGGAATGTAGGCCAGGCAGATCGTGCAGCCCAATCTCACCACTGCACCCACGGGAAAAACAGGCAAAAATAACCCATTATCTCTCCTCCCCTTTTCTCTTTTCCACAGCCCGCCGTTTTCCCAGAACAACAGGGACAACAATTACATGAACCTCAACTATGAATACAAAGGTGAGATTGACATGAATAAGTGAATATGGATGTCGGTTAGAGCTGTGGGGATGTTTTAATGGTCTCTGCTCTGTTAATACAGACAATGTTTTGGCCAAATCTTAGTAACATCTTTGTGACGGGAGCAAAGGGGCTTCATTTGTGGCGCGGACTGTGGCTGCTCTGTTATTACTGGGGAGTCACAGTAAAACAGGGCTATAAAATTGCAGCCCTGTTGATTGTGGTTTAGGAGCTGTATTTTGCGATTAAAAGCTATTCCAACACCTAGTGAGCTACTTTGGTGTCTGCTGTCTACATAAGCAGCTGCCTTGTAAGGCAGCACGCTAACTGGAGTGACTGATTCAGGACGCTCTACACAGGCAGCAACTCTGTGTGTCCTACAAATGGATTTGTTTACTGACCTTGTCGTGGTGCATTCTTGGATTACCTTCTTTGAAGACACCTGCAGTGTGTAGTGTTACTGATGTAGTTTTGGTCAAACGTGTGGAGGGCAGCATCGTTTTAAAACTTCTTGTTGTACATACATCTTAACAAACTGTAGTCGAGTCGTATGTTATACATTTTTGATTTCCAAATAAATGTATCTTATTTATTGAAAAACAAGACAAAAATAAATATTTTGCAATGTGGTCACTTATTAGGCTGCCTACATAGCTACATGGACAGCTCACTGCGTTTTGGAACAGAACTAGACGGAGCGTGTGAGGGAAAGAGATTATTCTTTTTCTCTTTCACTCCTTTTCTTCTGCTGCTCTGACAGATTGAAAGTTACTGGAGTGGTTAAAGCAGGAGATTCCTGCTTTTCATTCCTTTCCCTGGTTAGTATTCTGGGTCTTCGTCTCTCGCTCTTTCCAGCTCTCATGCTCGCCCGCTTCTTCCTGTGTTGTTTTCCTCTTGAACGGCGATCAAATAGAGCAGGTCTGCCTGATGATAAGACAGTCATCTTCCCCAACAGTGAGAGGCCAGTCACACTCACAAACACACACTCACTAGTAGTTTGTATGTAAAGTCTGTCTTTCATTCACATACAGTACTGTTTATACCCATGTCAGTTCTGTAATAAAAAGTTCTACAATTTTAGGTTGTAAGAACATTTCCCAAACATTTCCATTACGTAACAAAAACGTTAAAAGTCTTATTTTGAATATTTTTCAATTAAATAGCTATATAAGAACGTTATTTAAACTTTTTTTTAACTCTGTAATATTTTAAAACATCTCACTAATTAAGAATAACGTGTTTAATATATGTACGTTTTTTTTTACTAACGTTACTGGAAGAACATTTTTGGTCACTTTGAGGGAACGTTAGCTGGGTAGACGACCATGTATGGCCATGTCAGTCTAGTGCACTTAACGCAGTACACATACCCAAAACATGCACATATACATGTACAGATTCGCAACTCTGTGTAATGTTGTAGAGAACAGGCTGATTTTCCCACGTCTTGTGAGTAGATTTTTCCTCTGCGTTGTAAACAGAACAAGTTCGCCGGGTCGCCATGGGAGACGGGCGGTAAACAGCCGCTTACGCAACAGCTGCTTTAGATTGTACGCGGCCCGGAACGTAGAGCTATGACAGTTATGACAGTTTAGGACTCTGATCTAGACACAACCACTGACTCTGTCCTGATCACTTTTATCATCTTCATAATTCTCTTTGTGTCAAAGTGTCTTAGTTTTCCGTCCTTCTCTTTTTACAATCTTTTGTCATTTTACTTGGAGGGCAAAGGGCAAATGTCAGAGAAATCAAAGCATTTTAAGCGTGTTTGTCCCCGTTTTGTGTTAACAATGTATGTTCACGAGAGTGTCAGTTGTAGTTCGGAAGAGATTTGCAGTGTGATTGGAAATTTGGAGTAGACGGAAAATTTTAACCTTCCGAGCGTATTTATTTTCTTACAGTTGAAATGTGTAGATGTCTATATGATGTTTACCTGTTTGTTTACAATTGTATACTACAAATGCAAAATAAGTGTTAATGGCGCACTCTAGTTTGTCTCTACATGAAAAAAGTGCAAAGACTTTCCTTATATATTTGCTTATTTAATGCCTGACCGCTATTTCAAACACTCTGGTAACTTTGAATTTAGTTATTTACGTTTTGTTAAGAACGGAGATTATAAAGCTTAGTCTATGTGTTTTTTTATTAGCTCATGTCTAGCATGCAAATAACCGGCTTGTGACTCGCTGCTCCCCCTGCAGGACGCCACGGGAAACACGGGACCTTTCCGCGGCAGTTCCACATGTCCGGTCGCAGTAAAGACTACGGTGACGGTAAGATTCAGCAGAACAATGCGTGTGAAATCTGGCTATTTATAACACGATGACTGTGTGTTCGTCATTCATTATTTGGAAATGATTTATGAACTATTGTTCTGCTTATTTGTGTTTCAACGTCAGTCATTAAATGTAAATCAGGTTGAATGATTAAGCAGGATTTGTGCTGCTGGCACGAATCTGTAGTTAATCTGTTCTTCTGCTGTCAGTCATTTGTTAGTTATTGCCCGACAAACGAGGTATTCAAATGGCTTCAGGCATGTTCATTTAAACAATACATGAATATTTAAATTCAGTAGTTTGGCTCTAATTGGATTATTCTCTCAGCTGTCAATAGGAATAAAGTACTTTTAGCTCTTCTAAACACTTTTTATTATGGTTAATACAATCATTTTTAAATCTGTCACAACTGTGGATGTCAAAAATACGCAGATTCTGTCTAGGCCTGTTTAATGCATCATATTTTGAACAATTTTACAATTATGTTTTGTTCATTCATAATAATTGTTTTCACAACAATGCGACTTTGCAACAAAACTGATTTCATTTGCAAAAAACAGGCAGGCTCTCCTCAATTCTCATAACGCCTAATTAACTAACAAATTAATTTTTTGGTTAACATTTAGCAGATGCTTTATGCGGCAGTACGCTGTACTGTATGTCTGACTGTAGAGACAGTCGCTGTGCAGTGTGTTAGTATGGAGGGCAGTTCACAATGGCACAGGATTGTGTACTTGGTTATACTTGGATTCAAAATTTGTTTGGCTGAAAGCACCACAACACACACACAAAACATGTCTTATCAAACACATTCTATGAAAGTGTTGCCATTTTCATTTTGAAAAGGTGAATTTTATAGTAACTCAGAGTATGTCTATAACTCGTTGCAACACCAAAGTTAGGGTTTGAGTCTCAGATGGAGATTCTCTGTTTAAGTTTGTTTTTATACCCGTGTGATTAATCTAGTGCCAGTAGTGAAAAATATGACAAAAGTTTGGTGTTAATGCTTTTTTTGTAAAATATATTTTTTAAATATTTTAAAAGTTTTTTCTTGTGTTTTATGTTTGCTATACAGACATTTAGTGTGTATTTATCTTTTTTTTAAAACGAAAATAGCAGATTGTTATGTTTTGTGCGCTTTATTAAATGTTGTGAACACATTGTACTAGTTTCACAGAATGACTCATTATAACATCCTAATGCTGAAGAGCCTCAGGTCTGAATGACCGTGAACTCGTCCTGCCTGATTTGAGTTTCCCGTGTACAGAACTACAAAACCAAGTGTGTTAAAAACCTGGCGTGTATGTTGTTTATGTTTCCCCTGATGGGGCACACTGACCGGTGCCAGACACTGTCCTGAGATCAGTTTTCCTGTCTTGTGGAAAGGTTGATAGGGGAATTTGGAGAGAAAGGAAAAGAGGAGCGTGAGAGAGAATCGGGGAGTGTAAAGATACATGTATAGACATGTAGCGTGACATGTTGATCGCACGTGTCTTAAAGCACGAAGGGCTGATTTAAAGCAGTAATCACAGCATGAGCTCACCGTTTCGCCAGAGATTTATTTCCAGAGATGTTTCCAGAGGAGATTTATGCAAATGCTGTTGTGCTAAGTGAGCTGATGCTATTGGATAAAAGGAACCGGCTGTCACAGTGCATTGTCGCAATGCATTTCTTCTCTTTATATATATATAGTGTGTGTCTACAAATATGTACACACACACACACACACACACACACACATACATATATATATGAATATAGTAATATATGTGTGTACAAATGTATACAGAGAGAGCGTTCACAGGGTTATGGACAAACTAGAAATATAAGAGAATTTTAAATGCCATTGAAAAGTCAAAATGAATATAATTTTAACAAGTAATTAAAAAAAAATCTCAATTAAATTAACTAAAAATATCAGCTTTTTTAAATAAATATGTATCCAATAAGTATTAAAAGAATGGAAAAGCAATGGAGAAGGTCATAGGCCAGTTTATTGGTTAAAAGGCATGGGAAACTATGAGTATTTATATTTTGTGTGTTCTCTGCTTTAGGTAAGTCTAATATATGCGTGTATGTTTGTGTACGCAGGTCGAAGGACTTTTCCTCGAAGTTTCATGCCCCAGGAGAATCTGTTTCAGCTGGTCCCATCCAGCCGTACACGCAGCTATAATGGAGAAAGCACTTTGCTCTATGGCGGAGATCTGCACACCATCAGCTGGGCTGACAAAAGCAGCCAACGCAGCGTTCCCAAATGTAAGAGCACTGTACATACATGCACAGACAGACTGTTTCATTACCTACAAGCTAGTCAGTTCCATTTTCTTAGTCGGGTCCAGACGCCTGAATTTGAGAACTGCTCAATTCGCGTCTCTGCTGTCTGTCTGTGGTTTTCACCCTCAAATCCAACATGCTATTACGCAAATCACCATATAGCCTAAAAGTATCAGTCAAGACGCAAGATCAGCTAGCTTGATGTTATTGTAAGAAGGCTAAGCTGATTACATCATGATGTCAACGAGGTTCTTCAGCGCTGATTCAGGCGATCGTAAACGCTGACAGTCGCCGATGTGTCTGTTATAGAATAAAAGGCAAATGAGTTTGAGAGACGTGTAAATTTTGTAGTGGTGACTTCTCTCAGACTGGAATCTAGATTAACTGCATCCAGACCTAGTTCGTCGTCTTGTGTAATTAAATCCATGCAGTTAAGGATATAGAACAGTAACCATAAACATTACATTTACATTTAGCAGATGCTGTTAACCAAAGCGCCTTAGAAGGTGAGAAAAACAATGAAGTACAATATAACAAGCACACAGACACGTTTGGACACAGAGTGCGTACAAAGCCCCTAGTTCTAAAAATGTGGCTCATGTCTGGAGAGCCATAAAATGGGGAGGACTTGGCTTAAAACGAAGACATTGTATTAAAACAATAGTTAAGCAACCACAAGGATTTGTTTCAGTTTGACGCGACCTTGATTCGAAGAATTAATATTCAGGTGCGCAATATACGGTTTGGAGGAAGGGCAATATTATGTTTAACGAGACATGATCATATTTATATCATATTTAAGGAGCTATGGCTGCCAATAGCTCACACTCCGCCTGTGTTCATTTTAATTTAAACAGAGAACATTGGCAAATAAATCAGGAGATGTAAATCTCTATAACAGCCTGTTGTAAATACAGCTGTGGTTTGATTGTGGCTCGTGTTTTGTCATCTATAGCCCCAAGGGCTCCGGTGAACTGGCGTCAGGGGAAGCTACTCGGCCGGGGAGCCTTCGGCGAGGTCTACCTCTGTTACGATGTCGACACGGGGCGCGAGCTGGCGGCCAAGCAGGTGCCCTTTGACCCCGACTGTCAGGAAACCAGCAAAGTAAGCTAGCCTAAGGAAATGTTTTTTTTTAAAGTTCTCTTGTGTTTTTATATTGTGGTGATATCGCTGACATTAAATTTTAGTAACAGGGCGATTGTTTTACATGCATTGTTAAAAATTTTTATTTTACTTTTTTTAATTTTAATTTTATCTGAAAGACACATTGGTCTATAATAAATCTTTTATTACTTTTAATATTTCAAACAGCCGGAAAAAATGTCTCAACTAAATTATGGAGCAGTAATGTGTGTATTTTAATGTCAAAAGAATCTTTCAAAATTATTGGAATGGATAAGACCATATTTACTATTCAAAGTTACTATTTAAAAGTGTTTCAGAACACATTGAAATTGGACTTTTGTCTGTCTGAAAGGGGGTGATGGCATCTACCACTTCAGTTGTAGAATGACACATTTATGCATTGGAAGGTCATTCTCACTTTCTGCTTGCATTTCTCTCTGTCTGTCTACAGGAAGTGAATGCGCTGGAGTGTGAGATTCAGCTCTTGAAGAACCTGCGTCACGAGCGCATCGTTCAGTATTACGGCTGCTTGCGTGATCCAGTGCAGAGAAAACTGTCCATCTTCGTTGAATTCATGCCAGGGGTGTGTATACACACAGAGCTTGTGTTTGCTGTATGCGTGTGCTGTTCGTGGGAGGCATTGTGAGATGTTTACTGTAAGAGTGACTCATTCATGTTATTTTTAGTCCTACAATGTCAATTTTTGTTTCCTTATCTTCAGTATTGTATTTGTGCAAATTAAAGCAGACTTCATCAGTACCATGCTATGGATGAGAAAAGTGTTACATTTTAAAAATGTAACTTTTCTGCATTGACATTCTTGCACAGAAACTTTAAAAAATGTTTAAAACACACTTTCAGTAGTTTAACAAGACAATTTAGGTGCCTGTATCGCAGTCTAAGTAAATCATGCCAAGTTGCGATAGTCTATTGCAGCCCATCACTAAGAGTCAACCTGACAAATTGGGAATTTTTTGGGCGTGGTTGTGCTGTTACCCAGTTTGCGCAATTCTTTTAACGAATCGGGTGTTAAAACAGACAATTCAGTGTAAACAAACACTCCCATTAGCCAACGCAATTTATTCTTAGTCACTCCTCCTACTGGACTTCACACATCACCCATTGTTCTTTGTCAGCACGACCGCATGGTTTTACGAGTTAATTTTCCCTGCAAAATGAGTCTTAACGAGCATCAGACGCGGTCTGTCCCCTCCATCAGTCTGATTTTATAATGTACAGACTCTCTTAGTCACATATTGTTTTGGAGGAGGGGAATGCGATGTTTTACTGCGGCCTCTGGCAGACGCATGCATCACTGCTCAGAGCCAAAGCCACCACTCTCTGTGCTCCAGTGTTGCATCCTGATAAGAGTCAGAGAACAGGAGATTGGATTGAGTAAATAATGTATTGCATAATGATGCACAGACAGGAATTACAAGGTTGCTAGGACCTGTAGGAGTGTAATACAATAGGATTATGTACTGTGTGTGGTACACCATTACTGTATACATTGCTTAATACTGTATAATCAGTGTAAAACTTTTTAAAGGAAGCCATGCAATTTATCATTACCAGGAAGGTATTGTGGTTTCCCTCACTGTAGCGCTGCATGTGTTTTGCTCTGTAGTCCTCGAGGAGACATTGTTTCCACTGCGAGGGGTGTAAACAGGAAAGCTGAGGAAATATGAGCTTTGTTTGGGCTAGTGTTTCAAAGAAACAGACATACGCGAGGAGCGTTTGGCGCTCTCAGCTGCTTTTCCAGAAAGTTACAAAAAGTTCTGTGTTCTGAGAAGCGATGCAAATGCAGCTTCAGTTTTATAAACATCAGAGCAGACCTTCCTGAGAGCAGCTTAATGGTGGATATTACCAGTTAAGCTCTCATTTACATATAATACTGCGGGAAAAGTAGGTCTCATCTTCTGGGGTTTCTGACGCTATTAAGCATTATTATGTTGGACAATAATTGTGTACAGAATTAATTTAACAATATTAGTGTAAAAAAAAACTATAGCTTATATACATATAAGGCTTACACGAGTAAATGATAAAATACGTATGATTTTGGCTTATGGAGAATAAGAGGCATGCCTACACTTTGTATTGTATATACACTGTATTGTACAGCTAAATACATTGCAGCGCACTATTTACACGATTTAAGTGAGGCTGATTATTTGCTCTAACACCCAGCAGTATGATGCAATACAGCGTGATACAGTACAGTGTGATGCAGTAAGTGTGTCTGTGTGCGCAGGGCTCTATAAAAGACCAGCTGAAGGCGTACGGAGCGTTAACCGAAAACGTGACCCGCAGATACACCAGGCAGATCCTGCAAGGGGTCCACTATCTGCACAGCAACATGATCGTACACAGGGACATCAAAGGTAAGTCTCAGCGAGTGTACGCAGGTCCTGAAGTCCTGACCTGAGACCAGTGTTCGGTGCTTGCTGTGGGACTTTAAAGTGTAAATCTGAAGCATAGTGAAACCTGATTGTTAAACAGTGTAATCATGCAGGGTTCACACTCGCACCACCTAATATGCACTTCCTGTTAGATTTTAGTTGAAATAACTTGAATAACTTTGGTTTTTCGGCTCTGATTCATGTTAGATGACAGTACTTCCTTTAGGAATTGCCACAAATAGCAAGTGGGAATATTTTTGCATTCCTCTTGACCACAGAGGAAAAAATCTCCCCAGTCTTGTAAGTACTAGCAGTGGAAATGACCAACCAATCTCTGGTATTAATTAACTTATGCACCGGAATTAAACTCACCCTTAAAATTCTTAAATTTTCTTAAAAAAAGGCTATTTATGCGTTTCTTTGAGTATACAGAGACATATACATGTCTTCAACCCTAATTAAACACATCTGATCCAGCTAATCAAGGTCTTCAGGATTACTAGAAACTTCCGGGCAGGTGTGCTGGAGCTGGTTGGAGCTCAAATCTGCAGGACACTGGCCCTCCAGGAGTTTGATACCCGTGGTCTAAACACAAGTACTGTAGACTTAGCAAAATAAACCTTGCTTAACTTACAGTGGCCCCAGAAGGTATTAGAACACCAAATCCACATCTACAAATGTATTAATGTCATGACCCTACATAGCAAAATGTCATTTTATAATAAGTAGCATTTATTTTAGGGAAGGGTAGCAGAAGCACACAAACATTTCACGAAAAGAATTTGTCGGGTAAAACGAAGAGCTTATCAGAATATGTCCAATAGAGTGAGATCAGAATGTCCATCTGTGTGAACTGATCCACTACAATCATCTTCAAACCAGTTGGTTGAAAGTCATTGCAAAAATGGCTTAGAAAAAAAAAGTCTTTGTGATTTGTTATCTAATTCAGTGGCATTAATATATTTTTTAAGTGTGGACTGTATGGGTGGACAATACAGTTCGTCGTTCCCATAGCTATTCCGAAGATCCTCTTTCGGAAATATCCACAAAGACTGTGATGTGCAAAGGAAGTAGTTTTTCTCCTTCCTTTCGCTCTCATCTTCTATCGTCTCACCGTTACTGGCCTTACTGTTCCGTTCACAGTATAGTGGGACTTCCAGGGAGTGGAAATCTTGTGGCTGGCTGGAATTAGTCACTCAGACAACCACAAATCTCACAGGCAACACGGCCATGTGAGGCCACTGTCAACGGAAAATCATTACTAGAAGTGTGGAAAGAAAGACGAGTGTGTCAGACTTCAAACCCGACAGCCATAGGCAGCTTATAATTTTCTGTAGTTGTCATCTTGGTCAGACAAACAAACATTCATGCATGTCTGGTTGGTGTAATTTGATCTACACATATTTCCTCACAGGCGCTAACATTCTGCGGGACTCCTCTGGAAACGTGAAGCTGGGAGATTTTGGAGCTAGCAAGCGCATTCAGACGATTTGTATGTCGGGGACCGGAATCAAATCGGTCACTGGCACCCCCTACTGGATGAGCCCGGAAGTCATTAATGGAGAGGGATATGGACGCAAAGCAGATATCTGGTAAGACGGCGTTTAAGTTAAACCTTAAAATCTATCACAGATTATTTTGAAGACAGAACGTGATTGTGGATTTAATTTATAATAATGTTTTTTTTTAAAACATACACGGAACAGCTCAATTAAAATTTCATTTATGATGTATATTCAGCAGAAAGCAGTTAGCTGACTCTCTGTTTATTTTTGCTGTTTTGTTTTTTTGCTTGCTCTCTCAGGAGTGTGGCGTGCACAGTTGTAGAGATGCTAACTCAGAAGCCCCCATGGGCTGAATATGAAGCAATGGCAGCCATTTTCAAGATCGCAACCCAGCCCACTAAACCGAACCTGCCTGAAGGTGTGTCCGACTCGTGCAGGGACTTCCTGCGGCAGGTATTCGTAGAGGAAAAATGCCGACCCACTGCCGAGGGGCTTCTTAGCCACCCTTTTGTCCAGGGCAGCTTCTGAGACCCCACCCCTTCTACAGACCTATGGCCTCTCTGGAATCCCCCAGGGAAAACCACCATCTGCCTGTGGACAGTCACCACTCTGCCTTCCAGGGTCCAGAAAAACCCATCAGTCAGCCAGCTGAGAACAAACTAGCTTATAAAGAAGGGATAAAGCCTCCCAAAGGTTCAATGTTAGGATGCAGCACTAAAGAGAAATGTGGACAGCAACGCTGTCAAAACTGATAGCACTTCCTGTTATCTCAAAATCTTGTGTGTCCTATCCCAAATCTGCACTTGATGGGCTGCAGCGTGTCTCGTTTATGATTTTATGATCCAGAAGGTTGCAGTCTTTGTGGTCGCAATGCATCCTTTTTCATAGCCAGTAGCAGTGCATACGATTACCCAGCATCATTTGTGGCATTCTGAAGTGTACATTCAGCGGAATAGGCCTGAGGGTTTCAGGAAAGTGTTTTAGGACCTACCCAGCTAACAGGGAATGTTCTTAGAATGTTGGCCATCGTTCTCTAAAAGTTCTCTTAAAGTTCTTAAAAACATTCGCACAGTAACGTTAGTAGAACTTTTGTAAATTCTACTAAAACTTTGGTTTTATAACTTTTGATATATATATATATATATATCAAAAACGTTATTCTTAAGTAGTTTTAAAATGTTTGAATAGCGTTCTTATAAACAAGCAATAACGTTAATACAACATCTGAAAAAACGCTGTGTTCAAGAACTTTTAAAATAACATTTTTAACATTTTTGTTATTTAAAGGAAACATTGGGGAAACATTCTTACAGAAATTGTTAGCTGGGTAATTAGCAAAGGTAAAACTATTGACATTAAATAACTAATTGCAATGCCATATAATAGAAGTTCATTACAAATTATGCAAAATATCTATATTGAAATAACTGTGGGAGACTACAGTGTTGAAAGGAGACTGTTTCTGTTGCATCATTCGCCGTTCTTACCTATTTCCAGTGCGACTTCTCTGATTGTGGTCCGTGGGCAGTTTGGGGTTATGAAAGGGGCATTGGTTTAAAAACATTTGATAATGCACCCTAAGTGCCAGCACTTAATATACTTACATGTTGTCTGTCTGCAAGGTGGAAAGTGTCACTGCCCAAACCACACTGATTGCTATAGCACCGTTTACATACTGCCACTTGACTTAGTTGACCCGATCCCCTGTTGTATTGAACATCAGTGTACAGTATAATGCATATTGCAGTACTGTAAGGCAAATCACAAAGGCTCCGATTTTAGCACAAATGTATTGACATTTATTCCTCTGCCGGTGACAAGAGTTCAATATGTGGTCTTTTTTATAACATTTATTTGGTCATAAAAGACAGTTGATTATGGCTTACATACCTCTGTATTCCTGGGTCCAATCCTGAGTGTCGTGGAAAGCAAATTTAAAAGACCTCATGGAGCAAATAGATAAATGTACTGTACAATACTCGTTTGAGTAATTTTTTAATTAAGATTACTGTGTTTGATGGTTAGAATCTAACCAAATGAGAATGACACAAAATATGACATATGCAACCACCAAAGTGGGGAGTCAGACATGTAAAATGTATGTCATTTTCTTCATCTATTGAATGAAGACTGTATAAACAAATCTTTTATATAATGTAAAGCTTATTTAGGTAAAGTTGCTCTCGTTTCAAAGCACTCGTTACCCGGACAGTTAATCACTGTAAATACATTCCCATTGCACTCTTTGATGTTTGTGTAGAGCAACAGCACACAATCAGATAAAATTCAATAAATATTTTTATACATTTTTTTTATTCACGTTTGGAATCACCACCAAATGGTTTTGTATTATTATGAATTACCCTAAAGTGTCAAAGCAATATGTCAGAAAATAAGACTACTATGGCTGGTGTGTTAGCTTCCTTGTACTGTTTGAAAACAATCTATTGACTACAACCAAAGAGCAAGTGATATGCTTGAATTATGAATTTGGTAAATTCGAAGCTGTTACGTTTTTGACCAGTGTTGTTGAAACAGTCACTTTCTTAATTATTTAGACTCTAGCACATTTTATTGAACCTCTTTGTGGTAAATTGTAATTTTCTTTTATCAACACTCATTGCCATTGTCTTGTATCATGAAGTTGGATACTATGTAACAAAAACAGCATAAGAATGTTTTAAATGTCATATTACAGTTTCGTCCAGATATAAATGTTACATTTTAAATGCTTGATTTATTGATTAGGGGTTATATTTTCCAATCTCCAGAACATCAAATACACCAGCAGCAAAGAACAAACCAACTGTTGTGATTAGTGCCTTCTCTGATTCCCTTATTCTGAGAGGTCAGTCATTTATAAAACATTTAATAGTGGAATGTGTATTTTGAAGTCCTTCAGATGGTTTCAGCATCCTGCAATTATACTGTAAAGGACACGCTAGCTGAAATCCTTTGCTGAAAACGATTGTAATGTAAATACATATTGTATTAAGTCATAATGTGTCATTATATTCAAAGTACCTTAGTCACGGTTTATTATTAAGTTTGTAGAGAGGTCTGAGGTAAACGTGATAGACCTCATTGGTTTTTGAGGGGCTATGAATGTCGAATTCTGTTCTGCCTTGATGAAAAAGCCTGGAAACATTTATTAGCGATTTTGTATATTTGAATAAACAAAATGAAAAAAGAGCAGCTCTTGTGGTGAATTTATGTACCTGTCTTATAAATTTTTTTATAAGATTGTTGCATTTTATTTTAAAGTTTGAATAGTTTAATAGGTTATCTTATGCAGGTTTATATACAGATTTTCGCGTCTGGAGATTTGTAATGCATGTAAAACCTAAAAATGATTTTTTCCGTGACATGTCATGTGATGTTAATATATCTAGCAAGGCGTTTTAATTGTGAGCAGGGCACATGCGCTTTAAGCCATGTTTGGTAACCTCACGCTGTGCGCGTTCGGTGTTACCAAACGCGCACGTCACACTTCTATTGTTGGGCTGCTGTAAGTATATGCTCAACATAAACACGACGCTGGTTACTTAACACATCAAACCGATCCCCAATGCGAAAATGTCCGCGACTCGTACGGTCATATGCCTGCTGAGGAACGATCTGCGTTTTCACGACAACGAGGTAAATATCAAGCGTTTTTTAGCTAGTACCGGATCGTTCATAACTAATCTTTACATTAGCAAACTTAACTACTATCCACAGACAGTGAGCGTAGATTTTTAGATTTTAGTGTGTTGGTTTTTGTTCTGATCGAGACTGAACATTAATATTTTAACTACAAAATAATGCTTGAAGATAAATATTGGAGTTTGATTTAACTTCAGTTGCGTAACAAATACATAAGAAGTAGAATCCGGACGCTGATTGGGTGGCTCGTATGCAATCGTCACAAGGGGCGTGGTTGCATCTGTTCCCTAGTTCGCGTGCATAAAAGCACGTGTGTAGGACCAAACCTGTATAAAAAATAAATGCTGATAATGATAAATGATAAATAAATGCATTTCAGTTTTCACAGAATTTCGCCCTCAAATGCTATTTAAAAAGTCTTGCAGAATTGTTGGACAGAAATATTAGAAACATTTACAAACCAGCTTTACTCTATTAAGGTATTCTACTGGGCCCAGAGGAATGCAGAGCACGTAGTTCCCCTGTACTGCTTTGACCCACGTCATTACCTGGGCACGTATCACTTTAACTTTCCTAAGACTGGACCATTCCGTTTGCGCTTCCTCCTAGACAGTTTGAAGGACCTAAGGGCCACACTGAAGAAACAAGGCAGGTGGGAATTACATCACATGCTTTATTTTTCAAGCATATACACTTATAGGCTACATATTGTCTCTACATATGAATATTATAATTTTTAGTAATTTTTTAAATAAGATTACTATGTTTGATGTTTAGAATCTAACCAAATAAGAACGATACAAAATATGACATATGCAACCACCAAAGTGGGAAGTAAGACTTGTATGTATGAAATGTATGTCATTTTCTTCATCTATTAAATGAAGACTGCATAAACAAATATATATATATATATATATATATATATAAATATATATATAATTATACTTATTTAATTAAAGTTGCTCTCGTTTCAAAGCACTCGTTACCCAGAGAATATTATATGGTGGTAATATATATTTAATAGACGCTGGTGATATGCAGTGTTTACTCTATGTGCAGCACACTGTTGGTGAGACATGGAAAACCAGAGGATGTTGTTATTGATTTAATTAAGCAGCTGGGTTCAGTAACTGCTGTGGCGTTTCATGAGGAGGTGAGTCACAGTTGAACCCAGGGTCATCAGCATGGACACACAGTTCTACACATCCCACAATGAATTGACGTTCTGTGTATAAAGTCTGACACTTTCTTCTAACTCCCTGTAGGTGGCGTCAGAGGAGAAGAATGTGGAGAGGACGTTAAAGGAAGTCTGCTCCCAGAACAAGGTCAAAGTTCAAACTTTCTGGGGGTCTACACTTTACCACAGAGATGACCTCCCATTTAGCCACATACAAAGGTAGGGAACGTTTTGAGTTTAGTAATTGTGAGTAATCAACATATAAATAACCACTGATAATAAATGAGGTAAAACATGCAAAATTAGTGGAATTTCCTACGATTAAACTTGATTTGGACAGTTAATAATAATTTTAAGAAAAAAATCATCCTAGCATATAAAAAATTTGGAAACCAAAAATGTCATATAAATGTGTGTTCGAATGTGGTTTTCAAAAAGTTAAACATTAATAAGAAAATTACCAAAAAAGTACCAAAAAATAACTGTTTTGTAACTTTACTTCTTCTGTAACTTCTGGATTTATAAGACCTGATGATGTAATTACAATGTCTATTGTAATTCTTGCTCAGCAATTTAAACTTTTTGAAAACTTTTTCTGAATTTCCTTTTCCCTGTTTTATAAGGTTGCCGGATGTTTACACTCAGTTCAGAAAGGCGGTTGAGGGACAGGGCAGAGTAAGACCACTGTTCTCTCCTCCAGAACAGTTTAACCCTCTTCCACCTGGACTAGAGGAGGGTCCCATCCCTACATTTGAGGCCCTTGGACAGACAGGTGCATTGATTTATGGAATTTGATGTATTTAAATCAGACTCCTCAAACAGTTCATTACAATTATTTTTTTATGATTGTTTATTTTTAGTAAAGAACAGCCAGCATACCTGGCATACAAACTATATACACACCAGTTCATTACAATTATTTAACAGTAGGACAATGCTACCCCCCTGAACCAAGCCACTTACTCACATATTATTTAACATGGTAGTATTACAAGAATCGTGTACTGATTTCCTTTTATATGGCCGGCTAATCTAATGAATCAGTGATGAATCGGGCTGTTTCCTGTCTGTGGTTTCAGAGCCACTGGAGGACTGTCGGTCGGCCTTCCCATGCCGCGGTGGAGAGACGGAGGCTCTTGCTAGGCTGAAACATTACTTCTGGGATACAGTGAGCCAAAATTTTTAACTTAATCTTTCCACTTTTTATCCCTGGGGGATTTCCACCATACTTTAGTTCATCCAATAGGAAATGGCTACTTTATTTTCTTGTGTTATCGCAGAATGCTGTTGCGGCTTATAAGGAGACTCGAAACGGCTTGATCGGAGTGGACTATTCCACAAAGTTTTCTTCTTGGTGAGACTTGTTTTTCAGCTTTAGACTGATGTTGCAATAATGAATAAGCAAAGCACAGACCTGGGATATTTCACAACGTGGTCACATGACATGATTTTTATTCATCCTGCTTCAGGCTTGCATTGGGCTGCATATCACCCAGGTACATTCACAACCAGATTAAGAAGTATGAGGCTGAAAGAACAGCTAACCAGAGTACATACTGGTGAGTATGTAGGTAGATGCAGAAAAACACTCCTGGCAACAGATTACATATTTTACTAATGCTGTACTAAACATTGCAATATTCTTCTGTAATTCAATTGTGGCCTATAAGATTGATTAATGTTAAGGGTGTTATGTAATGCGTATTCAGATAAGTTAAATTGGTCCTCCCCAGGGTAATATTTGAGCTTCTGTGGAGAGATTACTTCAAGTTTGTGGGTCTGAAATATGGAAATCAAATATTCCATTTAAATGGTATGTCTGCTTTTTGTTTTCTGTATCGATTAATTTTGTTTCAGTTTTGCATGTAATATTTTACTTGTTGTTTTGACACATTCGATATGAAAATATGTAGAAGCAAAATCTAACGTGTGCAGATTCTACAGTATATAGAATTTTCAGAACGTTCAAAATGTATGATGATTTTTGTTGACTATGTTTATTATAAATGCATACATTTAAATGAAACTCTTAAGCATTAATTCTTTATCGTGAATGAATGTTGCAAATGAAAAACAAAATTAATCGTCTTATGATCTGAAGGTTTTCAAGATAAACATGTGCCATGGAAGACAAATATGACTTTATTCAATGCATGGAAAGGTAATGTGACTCTCAAAATCTGCTAGTTTTTATCAGTTCTTAACTTGGCAGTCACCTGACGTGATTTATCTTTAAAAGAATCAACTGACGGATTTCAATTGAACTTCAGTGTGTTAAGATATCTTATATACCTACCATCTTTTCAACAAATGCTCCGCAGAGGGGAGAACAGGCGTACCGTTTGTAGACGCAAACATGAGGGAGCTTGCGCTGACAGGGTTCATGTCTAACAGAGGGCGTCAAAATGTGGCCAGCTTTCTCACCAAAGACTTGGGGTTAGACTGGCGACTGGGTGCCGAATGGTTTGAATACCTGCTGGTAGGAAACTTAATAGTGGGTTTATGGTATGTGGTGTTTGGTATGACTTTGGCATTGTCACTGATGTTTTTTGATGTCGTCAGGTGGACCATGACGTCTGCAGTAACTATGGAAACTGGCTCTATAGTGCAGGAATAGGAAATGACCCACGAGAAAACAGGAAGTTCAATATGATCAAACAAGGTCTGGACTATGACAGCAATGTAAGTAATCGTTTTTGCAGGTATATCACTGTAAAGACGTGAAGTCAAACAGTAAACACCTAATAAAGCATATAAATATTAACATTTAAAAAGTAATAACATTGAAAATACTCCAGCGTTGTCTTTCTAAGCGACTTGTTTCCCTTTTCTAATGCACTTATTGACTTTTAAGGACTAAGGTTTTGTGAATTATAATTTTATCTACTGTATTTTTCCTGATATTACACTTATGTGATATATGCACATTATTGTCACTGAAGTCAGCAACTTCTGCTACGACCATAAATGTACATGCAGGAAGAGGAAGTGACACGTGAGTCAGATAGAGATTACTGCAGTATGATAAGACTCCTGCAGCACTTTATCTGCCTACATATAAGCCAATCATATCTGACATGCACATAGATCTCTTTAATGATACATGTATTCCTACACAGGAATGTTTTTCAATATGTTTGTTATTAAAATCTCTTAATTCTTCTGTATCTGTGCAGGGGGACTATGTCAGGCTTTGGGTTCCAGAGCTTCAGGGTATTAAAGGTGGGGATGTGCACACCCCCTGGACCCTTAGCAACGCATCACTGTCACATGCCCACGTGTCCATCGACGAGACATACCCCTCCCCCATGGTCATAGCACCCGAGTGGAGTCGTCATATTAACAATAAATCTGTAAGACTTTAATAAACTTTTAATGGATTTTTCAGTTCATGCTGATTGGTGATGAAGGAAAGCATGTATTTAGTTGATTAACAATATCATTTGTTTCCTTCTTAGTCCGGTCCACCATCAGCAAAAGGGAAAAAGTGTCCATCGTACACACCAAGACAACACAGAGACAGAGGCATTGACTTCTACTTCTCAAAAAAGAAGAATTTATGAGAAGACAAACTGGGCATGTGTTTTTTCTGAGTTGCTGCTGCTGGGCATCACAAATAGCGTAAGGCATCTGCTCAGGTCATAGGTTACGATGTGAAATTAGGAAGTGGAAGTAAAAATTAGTTGTGTGCTGTTTGTTTCCTTTTCTGATTCCGTTCTTACACATCAATACAGCAACTGGTGTCTATATAGTCTATTAAACTGGTGTCAATATAGTCTATATAATAACCTCCTGCTTTCAGGTAACTGTCCATTATTTGTATATATTATATACAAAATGTATTTTGTATTTTTGGTGGTTTCATAAATTCCTGCAAATGTCCTGGTATAGTCAAATGTGGTGGAATTTTTAAATGGAATTTTTTTAATTGCTTTAAGGTTAATATCTAAAAGAATTGCTGGAGTTTTGCCTTTCTCGCATGAAACACTGATATGATGTTAATTATAGAGAGCCTGTGTAAGTGCTTAAACAATATGACTCTTTCTTCCTTTATTGAGAAATAGGAAGTGCGTAGAGGTGACTGTTTCAATTTCATTTTGAAAAGCGAGGGGGAATAGCTGTAAAAGACAGCTGTTTGCTCAGCTCTCTCATTATGTTAAACCTGGAGTTTAACTTTCTATTTATGTGTTATTGGTGGTGGGAAATAAAATATTATTATATTATTTAGGATGTTTTTTAAACCTTCTTAAATTATGCTGACATAACATGGATCATCAGGTTTGTCAAACTTGTGGAGCCCATTCTTGGTCCAGTCCACTGCACTGCACCGGAAAAAACAACAATTATAGTCACTGTTTATCTCAGTCAACTTTCTGAAAGTACTAAACAACTTAGCGTAAAGGTTAAGGAAATTGCCCATATTTGGTATGGCGCGTTGCGCGGTCATAAGCAGCTCCGAGATCAGTTTGACTGTTCTCTCTACGACGCACACGCCGAAACACAAAGTACTGGGAGCTGATCCAGATACAGTCGACCTCCACCCTATTGACGTAACATGTTTTCGCTCATGAACTCATTGGCTGAAAGCGTATTTCGTCACTCCCCTGACTGACTTTAGCGAATGTTTCCTCAATCTTTACTTGGCAGTGTAAAAAAATACTAAGTTCAGCGTATTGTAGCTTACTGTGTAGTGCACTAAAGTCGACGAGAGTCTTTATTCCCTTCATTTCATCGATTGCTTCAGGAAATGACCGAAAATATTTAAGACACACTTTCTTTTGGAGTCAGGTGAGGAGATTTACAGCTTCCGCGGATAATACTGAGATTCTGCCCAAAAATATGGCATCAGAGTCGAGTGTAGACCACGAGGCGATTCCCGTAACAGCATTAAACTGCAGCTTTAGAAAGAAACTGGGATTGTATTTGAACCCGATAAACACGGTGGCATCAGACTGGAGGACGATCGCGGAAATGATGGACTTTACCTACCTGGAGATTAAAAATTTCGAGAAAAGAGACGATCCCTTCGCAAAGGTTTTAACGGAATGGGAGACTCGTCCGGATGCGACGGTTGCAAATTTACTGTCAATTTTAGAAAAAGCTGAAAGGAAAGATGTGATTTTAGACTTGAGCGACATTATAGGTATGTTATACACATTTAATATTCAATAGCAGATTTATTATGAGGCTTTTATTAGAATGAATATTACGTTTTTTGCCAGTCATTATAATTAATAACCAAGATAATGTGTCTGCACAGATGAAGACTGCAAGAAGTACGTAGCACGACAACAGAAGAGGCCTGTTCAGGTCCCAGTGGTGGACAGCTGCGTGCAGCTTCGCACCCAGGAGCTGGGAGGCATCACTCGCTATGATGATCCACAAGGTATGCGAATTAAGTCTGAACGCGCTGTGGAATTCGCAGTGAGTCTGAACGCAATGTGGAATGTTTATCTCTTATAGCATGTATCTAATATTTTCGTTTTGTCATGTCAACAGGTTTAACGCCGGAGACCTTTGATGCTTTTATCTGCTATTGTCAAAGTGACTTGCAGTTTGTTCATGAAATGATAAAGCAGCTGGAACAGACAGACTACAACCTGAAGCTGTGTGTGTTTGACCGAGACGTCCTTCCTGGTACGTGTGTGTGGACCATCACAAGCGAGCTCATAGAAAGAAGGCAAGTCTGTTTGGGGTGGTGTATCATAATCATGTTGTTGTTTTTCTTTATAGGTATATATGTATTTGCTAATGTATAAAACTAACCAGATTTGCTCTTTCTGTACGTTGTTCTTTAGATGTAAAAGAATGGTGGTTGTTATTTCTGATGATTATCTGAACAGTGATGCCTGTGATTTTCAGACTAAATTTGCACTCAGCCTTTGTCCAGGTACAACCTGCTCCTTGATATTTATTTACTAGTACTGTTACTTTCTCTGTCTCATTGGCCTTTATAACATTTGTATGTTTTAATTTCTAAATGATAATGACAATATAAAATGTGTTCCTGTAGCTCGATTGGTAGAGCATTGCGTTAGCAGTGCAAAGGTTGTGGGTTCGATTCCCAGGGAACACAAATACAGATAAAAACTATAACTTGAGTGTACTGTATAATCAGAGACTTCCTGTGAAATTGTGACGGGCCCACAATATATTATATAATGTTTTTATTGCTTCCTGTCTGACACAGGGGCCCGTTCCAAACGACTGATCCCTGTCGTCTACAAGTCTATGAAGAGACCTTTCCCCAGCATTCTTCGTTTCCTAACTGTTTGTGATTACACCAGACCCTGCACACAGGCCTGGTTTTGGACCCGGCTGGCCAAAGCTCTCGCACTCCCCTAAACTGTTCGACTAGGCGACGTATAGTCATCACTCAGTAAAGCACACTCTTCTCTATCGCGGTTGAAGGGAAAATACCTAATTGTGATTTTTGCTCACATGGGAAAGAGTTTCTCAGACTCAATAGCGGGTCCATCTTATGAACATTTTAATAAGGATACTTTATAAGCTGTTTACAAACAGGATGTTTTCCTTCATTCAAATGTCCTTCAGTTTTTCAAATCGAATGAACGGGGGCTTGGGAGACATGCTTACTCATTCTGTTTTGTTTTTTTTGCGGTTGTCTTTGTGCCTCTGTGTGTTGAAGCTTTAACCACTGTTGCTTGCATTGTTGCAAATTGCCCACTTTATTTTGCAAGCAATTTTGTAAGCACGTAAAATGTTTTGTTTAGTATTTTTGCATGTGTAAACATAATTATTTAGCAGTTTCACATTATAAATACTAAACTTTAACTGAAGTTTCTTACAGTAGCTGTGATCAGTGAAGTACTCACCACACTGTTGTTTCCATGCACTTTTGATATTAATCTTTCACACTGGGAATGTTTTGTTATAAAGTGTTACTTTAATATGCCTAATTGACATACGTATTTAATATTGCAAATTATTACGGAATGTTTCCTAGATTATACGCAGCAAAACAAATTAGCAGATTTTTTAGATTTTTGTATCAGTCACAATTATGTTTTTAGCCACTTTTTAACACCTTTAGTAACTGATTGTCCCTTATCACAAATTTCATATTTTTTCTTCACAGAGTAGCTTTGGATCTGTCCTGTTACCTATTTGTGCCTTATCTGATTACTAGACATGTTGTAGAAAAGTCTGGTATTCTTCCAGTACTGTTTTATTTAGTAATATGTTTATGCTCAGTGGATTTTTTCCATTGATTTTATGTTGTGATCGTGTCTTTAAAATGTTTTGAATGTAGATCTTTTATTTCCTGTGTTAACACAAATTTGTCAGTTGTTATTTTAGCCTAGATAATTTGATTTTGCTTTTATCCAGATGCTATGTATATCATTTGTATTAATTTCACTCATTTATGTGTACATGCAAGTCCATCTAAAGTTACAGTACCAAGCAGTAAAGCTGATTAGAAGAACAAACAAAGAGAATTAATCTTTGAATTTACCATTTTTAGCTTTTTAAATACTTACAGGGACCAAACTGTTTGAAAAGTGGGTGTGGATGGTAGGCTTTTGAAAAGAAATGTCAACAATGTCTACACTTATTTTCTGTGCTCGAGAAGGTTTAGTAAAGGTTATGACATTCACAGCACACATTGTTTGCGTCTTTTAATCGCATCATTAACCTTTAGCTATTGATTTAAAGACCCTAGCGATACTATGGACAATGTTTCAAAGGCACAATATGGCCTGGTAGTGACGTAACAAATTATTACGACGCATTAACCAATGAAGGTGAAACAAAAAGCGGAATGACAACGTACTATTTGTAATGTACCATCTAGTCCACAAGATGGAAGCACAATCAATTGCATAAATGACAATATCAATTTGCTATTTTATTGTACGAGCCACGATCTCCTAATTTGCTGTGATAATTTAAACAATAGTTTAATTTGGCATATTAGTATGTTAATATACTGTAATACAAGTATAATAGTCATAGTATATTGGTTGCTATTTTTCGGTTGTTTTACTATATAATATATCTTCTTCAATGTATACGTTTATGTAAAATTGCTGTTTATAATTTCTTATTTTGCTGCTTCACACTTATCCCTTGTACTTGTTGTATTTTCAATACAAATGGGGCCTTTTGTGATAGTGACGCACCCAAGATGGCCGCCTACCGCGACCGTTAGTGTGCGGTACAGGAATGCGGTGGGCGTGGCTTTCTGTCGCTGGTGGCAAACTTTGGGAATGGTAGAAAAGGCTGTTGAAGATATTCCCAGACAGGAGGTGGAATGCTACTGTTTTGCGAATTGGAGTAACATTTATACTTTGTTTCCTGTCAGCACCCGGTTCGAGCGTTTGGAATAAGCAGGATATAAATAAAGGTACGCAGTCCTAAGACATGTCGGAGGACCCGAGCTCTCAACCCTGGTCCATCAACAGGGATGACTATGAGCTGCAGGAGGTGATTGGTAAGTGTTCTTTATATGATGTATGGTATTGTATACATTTAGTAACAAGTGTACTTAAGACCCTGCTTGTTACGAATTGGGAGCTGTATACGTCGTAGCGTTTAAACGTTGATTTGCAGAACATGGGTAATGCGTTTCGGTTTATTGAATATATCAGCCGTTGTTACGAGCAGTAGATTTCAAAGCTCAGAAAGTCTTAAAACCTGAGACTTGGTGTTGTTTGATCTTTGAAACGAGTTAAGCGTGTACCTACAAAGCACTCATAATCTCCACTTTAGTTGTCAAGCTTGTCACGTATGCTAATTTCAACTACTTTTTACGTGAGCTTAGTTAACCATTGCAGCCCCTTAGTAAGTGTGGAGGATGACGTTTAAACGCACACATGTCCATAGTTGGCTGACAGGGTTGGGTAATGTGAAAAAACGTTTTAAGACTGTTGTCAGAAGGCTTACAGCACAATTATTTTGCACACGACAACGCCTCATTCTGCTGATAAGCCCGAACACGTGCAGTAACGACAAGTCTTCTCATGACGCGTTCTTTCAAATTGATTTGAAAATGTCATCTGTTAATCTTAAAAGATTTTAAATGAAATGCATTAAAAGCTTAAAATGTATTCAAATCGATTAAAATATGGAAATTAACAGCACAACACAAACCATTAAAAAATCTTGAAATTTGTGTAATGTATGTCTTTGTATATGTGAATGTGTACAAACGGGAGAGAGAGCAAAGGAAAAATTATGTGGAAAATGAATATCAATCTTTAACCTTTAAAATTGGTAAACATCATCACAAAATGACTGCTCACTTTTACAGTTTGTTTCCAAAACAGCTTTAGTTCATATGTTTAGTTTACAGATGATTGTAGAATTAGATCACGTGCTTTTTTTAGAACAGAATCAGATGTCAGACCTGTGCAAACCGTTTATCATTGTGGGGCTCAAAGACCCGTGCAGTGCATGTCGAGTCCAGAGTCATACACTATTTACAACCTCTTTCATTGTATTCATGTGGAGGTCGACATCCATGTTTGC
>JAZGTI010004345.1:0-28374 GCA_036877585.1 Botia kubotai | reverse complement strand
CAATCCAAATGCTAAGAAATTCTAAAATGTCACATTTTATATTAAACTTTTTATTGTGATATGTCATGAAAAAATGTTGTATTGACTACACATTTTTTAAATTCTGTATTCTCTCTGATTCTGCTAGTACATGGCAGACTGGATTTCCAATAGCCATGGGAGGCGTTGGTTTCAACACATTAATGGAGGGCAATAATCCTATAGTCTCCTGTGTAATTATATACACATTCTGCTGCCTTCTACTGCTTGTGTATTGGCCATTTTAATAAGGATAAGCTCTTCAATCCACATGTTTTGGTGAAACACAAAACATTTACTCATTGACAATGAGCATTTATTTATGTAAAATGTATGTAAAATCCCATACAACCAGAATAGTTTGTCATATATTGTGTGCATGTATCAATCTGTCTGTCTGTGTGTGTTTCTCTGAAAGTACAGATGATGTAGGACCCATAAGTGTGAGTGTACTCACATCTGCTCATATAACAGTGACGATTTGTGTGTGTGTGTGTCTCTGTGTGTGTGTATACACTGGTAGTCCCTAGCCCTGTGGAGGCCAGTCAGAATCCCATGCTGTGCCCCAGCGCTGCAGTAGAGATAGGGAGTGAGGGTGTGAACTGAGACGCACAGATAGGGCCATGGCAGACAGGCAGACAGGAGCCAGCCTCTCTGCTCTCACAGATTAGCTTGACTCCAGCCTCACATTCCCCAGCTCGCCTGCATCGTACCAAACCGCACACCAACAACGCCAATGCACCATGCACAATCACAGCCGTGGGAGCTGTGTCATTCAAACAGATAGAGACATAAAGAAACGGAGAGAGAACTGTAAGTAATGAAAAGCAACACACATTTGACTAAATTAATGTTTCATTCTATTGGTTACCCAGTCAGAACATCTCATTTCACCATAGATGTTTGGTCTAATCATAATGCGTATACTAAACGTCACACAATATCTTTTGATTTTTGTCAAGGTAAAACACAGTAACCCAACACATACAGTTTTACAGACACACAAGTAAATGTCAAGTTGTAATCAGTGTGATCTTTCAATCTCAAATATAAACCAAAGCACTACTGCAAAATCTCACAATCTGTGTGCAAGTCCTTTAAAACCACAACATGACAACACAAAGTCATAACATTCACATGGCATCATAAACTGTGATTAATAGCTGCCTTATTGTAATCTGCACTATCTTTCTAAATTCACTAGCTGACCCCATTTCATTTCAATCAAGGACAGTATTTCATTTAATCTATATATTGTTTGATAAACACAACACCAAAACAAAGAACTTTGTTAACGTCATAAGATAACACCATTGATTATATGTACTGCTAAATCTTAAAGAATAAAAACATTTCAAAAATGTTCAGATTAAGCATTAAAGTAATATTTGGATTAATATAAGAACATTTAGTTTTTTATTTTATTTTACGTTGCGTTTTAACAAATAAATGTAATCAAATTAAATCATTTAAATTACCTTCTGACCTTGTGTAAGGCCTTAGAACTGACATTTTAATTAATAGATTAAGTATTTGTTTAGCTGTACACGTGGTTTAATTCTTTAAATTTGCAGATTGTTTAAAACAATCTACAATTTTAAAGAATTAAACCACTTGTAGAGTAGTGCCATATATAGTAAATACCTCAAGGCATTCTTGAGTTATCTCTCACACTTCTAAAATGCAAGACCATAAATTCCGTCTAACTTGAAACGATGCTCTTCATACGCTAAATGTTGCATAAAAGTATGCAGAACAAAATAATGTTGGGGTTATGCTCAAATGTGTGCTACCAAAGGCTCTGTGTAAATAGACCGAAGCAAATTTGAAACGACATTATTTAATAACGCGTCTAAAGGAGATCCCGTATTATATAATTACCATTAAACAGTTGTAACAGAAATTGCACTATGCTGCTTATAATTAAAACTGTGGTTTCCATTATGTAAATGGTACATGTAAAAGTTATTTACATAACCAGAGACTGACCGGGGGAAGCGCGCTCTGGCTTGGAACGGCTTGATGGGCAGGTAATGAGGCTCGCGCAGAGAGGGCCTCACGAGACACCTCATTCATAAGCGCGCGGTATCAGCCATCCCTGTGTGAGAGACAAGCATTAAACCGAGCCTTAACCCCTAGCGTTTGGAAGCAGCTGAAATGTAGAGTTAGGACAAGTCTAGCACTCAGAATAAACCCATTCCAGTTCATGCATGGATCAACAAGATACTAATAACAGAACGACTCTGGATACAGTTAATTTATTCGTCATATCTTTATAATTAGAATAACCTCATTTGGGAATATGATGGTGGTTCTCCATCAGCACCATAAATCTTTGTATTATATAGGTTTGATTTACGCGTATACATTTTAGAGAATAATACTGAATTTGAAATAAATCTAAATATAAACTCTATCAGCGATAAATGGCGTCATAAAAACAGACTTACACAACTGCCTCGTGAAATATATTAAAATTGTGAAAATTATATAATAAATGTAATTGGTCTGTGGTCGATTCATAACTGACGTTCCTCCTCTTCCAGCAACTTTTCATCAAGGTGTCAACAATTAGCCCCTAATGTTTGATGTTATTACATTGAATTATTGCCAGTTCTACTTATCTTTAAGAATACTAGCAAACAAATGATCACCAATAAAAATTTAGTATACCTAGATAAATGGTTTTTTTTTAATCGCACTATGGGCTTGTATGTGCTTGATTTAGTCACAGGCAAAATTATTTAATCATTTGAATATTCATAATGTATTGTCACAACTGACAATGCAGGTTTAAGGTGGGTTAAACAACGTTTTTCTTTCAAAATTATAGATGCATAAATACTTTTGAGACAAAAGAGGATATATAGACCTATATATGTCAAAATAAATATAGGCCTACATTTAAATATTTTAGAACACTGTTCGGTGACAGTTAATCTTTTAAAAGATATTATTTTATAACAATTATATATTTGACAATACTTCGAGTCTGCCAACCCCCGTCACGAGCAACACACCTGAAACAATCGGCGTTGCCTGTGGCTGCTCATGCAGAACAGAATTTACAGTTCTTCCCTGCATCACTGAGTCGCTACTTTGGTTGTCTGACAGGGGTTTTCTATGCGTGACAGTGTGCGGATTTCTTTTATAAACCCTGTTTAGTATAAACACAACCAAAAGAAGTAAATCTAGAAATATTACTGAGCTTTCGCTGTATTTAATTACAAAACAGTATAAACTTAATAGACTAAATAAAGCCCCAACAATAAATACAATGCATTAGTTTTAGCTACCGTACATTAATGTTCGCCATTTTAATTTAGTGTTCCTTAACCTCTGATTTAAAGAAGCGTCTGAGAGGTAACGGAGACATTATTTAACCAGTGTATCTTTGTAGGTTCTCCAGTGATCAAACAGTTGCTGACTTGCTCAATGCAGACGGGGTGTGCGTTAAATTGTCCTTTCCACGCGCTTGTGGCGCGAGCAATGTGTTCTCAGGTCTTAACATCACTTATTAATCTCATTATCAGTGGCCTGTCGAGGAGACGGATTGGCGACCACCTTTCTGAAATTTAAGAGAATCGTGTTAGATAGAACTTGTTCGAGTTGGTCGGTTGTAAGCGTTAAGGATCTGAAGAATGAAATATAAGTATCTTTGATTCCTTTGCTTTGTGCAGAGAAATATTTCGTTGTGCAAGTTTAAAAATTATCCCCATGATAAGAGATGAGAAGAAGCACGTGTAACTTTTTGTAAAATCATATTACAATTCTATTTATGCTATTGTGCGATACATCATAATTTATTTTTGCGTAATCACAGTGGTGCTTATTAATCGATTTATTTACATGTTTAAAACGTTAATAGCTGTTTTTATTCGAAACGGGAGGAGTGATAACTCAAACAATACCGCTAAGATAACAATATTTCCAACCGAGTATAATGAGTGTGATTATTGTTGTATCATCATACTAAGCTGTCGCTCGTATCTCTTATCTCACTTCAGCTTTTATAGAGAACACATCCAGATTTATCGGGCCATAAAATTTGGCTTTACGTTCTCGCACAGACACCGAGATTATTTTACTGCAACATTTTTGTTTTTCTAAGAAAACATTCGAAATACAAGCCACTACTGCAGAATATATGGGCGCAGTTTAACGCAAAAGTTGACATTGATTTCTGACGTGAATACATTGATTTCATTTCAAAACTTACGTAGAATCCTGTATTTTTTTCTCAAGACTTCTCTTTGCTTTCTCTATTATACTCTATATAATGTATAATATATAGCTATTTTAAAATCTTAAATGTATGCACTAGTGCTTCAGTCAAAGCGACAACTCCTTATAATGTGTCTTAAAAGTTACTTTAATGAACAAAAAACACTCCTTTATAATACAGCAGACTCAGCAAATATAGATCTTACAGGTTGGAGCTCAGCCCTCCTCCGCAGCACACACACGACCTAGCTTATTCCTTTCATTCTTCTCCTCCTCCACGGGTCCTACCTTTGGAGTGCGTCACGTGGTACTGCTCATACAAATAACTCGCAGTAAAGTAGGGAACAAATCAGAGAACAGTTATATTAGGCATTATCTGGCGCAGCAGCTGTCTTTAGATGCAGACAAGTCAGAGTGACAAGTCGCAACGCGGAGTGGACTATAACTACAACTTTTGGCGTGTAACACAGAATTGTAGAAATTTGAATTCTTACAGATTGTGTTCGCTGGGATTAAATTAAGAAGAAAGAAGAGAGGGGAACTTCAGCGACGATATTCAACTCACTTGGAAAAGAGGGTTCCCGACTTTATCACTAACCGTCCTTATCTGGTGAGATAATACGACGAGAGCTGTTGGATGAAATTGAATAAGCCCCTTGCTTACAGCTATCAACGTTTTTATGTGATCTGTGCTGTCAATGATAAAATATCGATGCTAAAGAGATTACAGCGAGGCTATCTATTGTTTCTTGATTTGATCGCAACAGCTATGATTTAATGCTTTCGGTAGAGTTTTCCCAGGATATCTGCTGATAATAATTTATATCTCCAAGCAAAGATACGCAAAGTCATTAATGTCATTGTAGTCTATTAAACTGTGATACAAAACTACAGATCATGACAGTTTTAACAATTTCTCCGAACTGGCTACATGTTCACGTTAATATTTCATACGTTTGAAAATTACTGTTTTCAATAATATTTTTGCACAAATATGAATTCATAATTGCTCGGTTGTAAACATTGATATTTAGAAAAAAAAATTGTTTGTCTGCGTGTTGCTTTATTTCTGTTTGTTTCTGGTTTGTCATCAGGGGTGTGTTCGCTTTTTGCGGCCGCTACTCAAGAAACAATTGGATTGGAGGTTTTGGACGTTACCGAGACTTTTACTCCAAACAATTCTTAACCTGGGCATTTTGTTACTGGGTAATTTAATATTTTATAATCCATACGGATAGTTTAGTCATTGAATGCAATATGTATTCGAGCCTGGCTTTATCTTCCAACCCGTCCCACTACGGACACGATTCCGGGAACTACATCCATCCGTCCGCCAGCTCACCTGTGTATGTGCCCACCACCCGTGTACCTGCCATGCTGCAGACCCTGCCCTACCTACAGACGTGTGAGTCTACACATCAGTCCCATGGCCTTGGCAATCACCATTCCTGGCCACAGACTGGCACAGAGAACTCCACTTTCAACCCTGGCAGCCCTCATCCTCCTCCGGGTTTCTCCTATTCGCACAGCCCGCCGGTAAGCAGCAGCACCGGCAGAGATGCAACGTACCAGAATCCGCTGGTGCTGAGTAATGGCGGTCGGGCAGATCAGTATGGAAGTGCCCTGGTGCGTGGCTCCTACTCCAGCCCCTACGCGGCCTACATGAGCCCGGAGATGGCAACCTCATGGACGCCAGGGCCGTTTGATGGCGGCATGATCGGTCTTCAGGGACGTCAGGGAACTTTCCCGGGAAGAAGGTCCAGTTTAGGTAAGCATACATAAAACACAACACAGAAGCACAATTTGTTTTTTCTCATTTATGACATTTATAAATGATATTTATAAAAATGATTTGATGTGAAAGTTCCTTGGTGGGGCATGTAAATCACTATAAATAAAAATATATTATAGAGGGCATAAAACACCGAATCGTGGTCAAAATGCAATCAACACAATTATTTGCAATACGTTTAAATTTATCTGTCACTGTAAATCTATAAATTGTTATATTTTTTAGCTGAATTTTGAGTATCGTGTTCCACATATGGTGTAAGATGTGTAATGTTTCTGTGTAAAGTTACTATTTCATTTGGGTCGTTAGTTTGGCAATAGTTTAAAATCCATCTTTTAAGTCAACAGGCAAAAATGGTTGGAATGGAGGGGACCTCGTTTGATGCTGTGATCTCACAATTTATTGCAGGGGTGTTGAAGGTTATTTAACGGTGACTTGGTGTTTATGTTAGACCCCTATCGTTGTTAAAAGGCAGTATATACCAATCAGTTGTGCCAGTCTATACAGGCTTTAGTAATTTAGCAATCAAAACAATAACAGCTGATCGTATTCCACTAATACACATCCTTTAATGGGCAATGCTTTGAAATCACTTTAAATGGTAATTTAATTCAAAGCTATTGTCTGTGCACATGTGGATTGATGAAAAAGATCTTAGCACAACCCATAATTGTGAGATCTATCTCCTGTACTAGCTACTGTCACCTTGATCAAACTTTTCTAAACAGACCATTAATGGCTGAAAGCACAATTAGCGCCTGTAACCTTTGAAGGGCTCTGGCGGACGAGTATTTTAAGCCTTCTTCAATAAAAACAAGAACTGTAGACGATTTATTCAGTCTCGTATAAGGCTCAAACGCTTTAATATTGCGCATGCGCGTATTTTAATGTTGTTTAATAAATCCGAATAATTAAACCCGCTTTTCCGAATAAAGACCGCTGCAGTCCATCAGAAAAACAAGGAGACATTTTAGTCTGACTATATAATCTATTAACCAAAAACATTATGAGAAAATTAATAATACTATTAATAACACTTAACGTTGTATTTTAAGTAAATTGTTGGAGGGCGTCACAGGTCAGTATCTTGATTAATTGGTGACCCCTGGATCTTTAACACTGATAAGTGCCCCATTGACATTCCGAGCGCCCGAGGCCCTTGTGCCTAGTCGGTCGCCCTATAGACACCCAAGTGACCCTGAATATGCTCGAATTAATCCATCCTTCATTCCGTCTAGATTTTTTGACACATTTCGTGCAATGACGTTCAGGAAACTCAAGCCCTCAGATTTAGCGTTTATTCGCAATAAACTAAATATTGTTAAACACCCGTCTTGCTGATTCGTCAACCTAAATTTTAATTTTGACAATTATTGATAATAAAATTCTGAAAAGCTAAAATATTTATTACAATTATTTAATTATTTGTATTTTTTATTTTATTTAACAAGCATTGTCCTTTTACAAATCACAAGAAACTTGCAAAAACCTTGGAGAAGGTTGAAGTATAAATGGATGAAGGTATAAATAATACTGGATGAAGTATAAATCAACGGTGAGTGTAATATATTTGTCCGTCGGTCTGTTTTTCAGACATGCTGGAGGAGCTGCCCGGTGAAGGGCGCGAGTGTGTAAACTGCGGCTCCATCTCGACCCCTCTGTGGAGGAGAGACGGAACCGGCCATTACCTGTGCAATGCTTGCGGCCTCTACCACAAGATGAACGGGATCAATAGACCGCTAATCAAACCCCAGAAGCGTTTGGTAATTGTCCATTTGATGTCTTAATTATATTTTATTAATGCTTCTAGGTGATGGCTTTCATATGGCTTTTCAAATAGATAAAACGTGCACTTTATGATTTTCTACCTGACCCTTAAAATATTTTAATTATATTTTAAAATATTTTAAATCGTATAAAATGTTTGTCGTGAAATTACGACACATTATACTTTTTTACAGTAAATTATTAGTCTTTAAATAATAATAATAATAATAACAATTTTGTTGTTTTTTTACAAGCTTAGAATAGTCAAAAGTAAAAGTGTTTTTAGTTTTTAGTTTTTAGTCGGGATTAAATTTGACATGAAATTCTGTACATTATTAATATTATATTAATGTAAGAGACAGACAGGAGATAATCTCAGGCTTAGCACTGGGGAAGGTCATTGCAAGGCAGAAATCTCATAAAGCCTTCACTGCTGTCTTGTTTCCCAGGAATTAGTTATGTCTGTCACACATGCTCTCTCTCGTTTGCTCGCTCGCTCTCTCACTCTCTTTCTTCTTCTCACATACACACACTCCTGCCTCGCACTCTTCTTTACCTCTGTTTTCATTTGTGCCTTTGTGACCTTGTCCTTGGGTCTGTCTGTTTTTAACCCAAGTAGCTCAAAACTCAGAACAACACCAAATGGCGCGTTTGAGCGGAGAAGTTTCACTCTTACTCTTATTGAGTGTTTATGGTGCGTTTTTTTGTAAACCCCCGCCCCCCCCCTAAATTCATGCGCGTTATGAACAGTGCACAATAGTCAAGAGTCTTTTTTAACAGAAACGCATTTTAACGAACTTAAAAATGTTATGATTGTCACAGCACAAATGTTGGAACCTTTTGCCAGGGCCAATAAGTAGGATACGCCATTAAGGACCTTAGAGGGCCCTGTTCACCCCCACCCTATCATGGAAAAACCTTCCCATGGTTTGAGAATAGACCTCTTTTGCATGTTATCTTCTCCTGCGTTTTTCTAGCAGGCCAGAGGTTGTAGGCTCCACCTTTCCTCGCTTTCGGTATATTGAATATCTCTGTTTCCTTCTCTCATGACCGTGCCTTTGGCTCCATTTACACCCATACAGTCAACAGTTTTGTCATTCAGATTAATGATTATGACAGCCTTAAGAGTGCCAGATTAATCACCTCCCCATATTTCTCTCTCTTTCTGTTTGTCTCTGCAGCAAAGCACGTCTCGACGAGCGGGTCTGTGTTGCACTAACTGTCATACCAGTACGACTACGCTGTGGAGGAGAAATGCAGAGGGCGAGCCTGTCTGCAACGCCTGCGGACTGTACATGAAGTTGCATGGGGTGAGTGCATGATCCAGTCTGCAGCTCGCTGCGTCATTGTTTTGAGCATGACTGTGTTTTACTATCCAGAGCACGCTTTGGGGACGCAGTATGTATTTATGTGTGCATGGAGGTGCATGTGCGAGTGTGTGCATGTGTGTATAAATGTGTTGGTCCATGTGATCTTAGGTCATGGATATGTTTATGAGGAAGGCGGGACTTAACTAAGCGTAAAACAAAAATCAGCAAGACATAACAAGAAAATCAGCAACCCTTACCTCATTTAAAACATCAATCATTTTTATTTGTAACTTTTGACTGCGCAATAAATAATCAATAATGGTAATTTAATTATGGTAAAATAATTTAATGGTAACATCCTCTCTAAAATAAAGCTTTGCTGTTTGCTTTGTCTTCGCTGTAGGTACCCAGGCCATTAGCAATGAAGAAAGAAAGCATTCAGACCAGAAAACGCAAACCAAAGATGCCCAAGACCAAAGTATCCTCAGGTAAGAGTGAAGAAAAGCATTTTAAAACAGACCTTTAAAAAAAGGAAGAAGGTGGTTATATTTTGGAAGAAAGTGGAGATGAGTGATTCTGACGAAAATGTGGGAGTCAGCAAGTCAGAGAATGTGTGGAGAGAAATATGGGGTGAGTGAGAAAGCAAAAGGGAGGGGAAAAGGAGTGAAAAAGGGAGAGAGAACAGTGACATCATTTACTTTTTTTTGGCAGGCATGTGGCTTTGGTACAAACATGAACGAATGTCTAATGCTGTTAAATGTCACTCGCAATAAGCATTGCGTCTAGTTTGACATTATTTTTTTTGGCTGTCAAACTAAATTCATCAACAAATATTTTCTTTGTCTTAAGGGTCAACAGCGTCTGGTGCAACATCTCCCTCTTCATTGCCTGTGTCAGAGAACGCCTCTACAATAAAGAGTGAACCCAACATTGCAGCTTCTCCATATGCTGGCCAAACTGTCGTCTCAGTCACGCAGGTATCCACTCACAAATACACCATGTGATTGGTGAATGATTTTGTCAGCCAATCATTGCCTCCCTAGTGGTACAGCCCACCAGGTCCTAAAGGCATCATGATTGGACAGCAGTGTGTCATTAGAAAACAGCATATCACAGAGATTTTCCCGACAATGTTTCCCAAAGTGTTGTTGTTTTTTTCTCCATTATGTTTTTAAATCTTAATATTATTTTAGATGGTTTAAACCTGGCCTTACCATGGCTTTAATATTGTGGCTACATAAATCCACTGTGACTGCGTTTTTATATTGTAGATATTACCATGAATAAAACACAATCATTTTCAACTGTTCAAACTGATTTCCCACCTACTGCAAAGCTTGATTTGACAATTGACATTATGATAACGAATGTCTCTGTTTCTTTTTGTACTTTACAAGGCATCAACACAGTTGGACAGTGCCAGTGCAGGGCATGTGGACATCAAATACGAAGACTATACATACACTCCTACGTCAATCGCTCCACAGAACTCCTGGTGTGCTCTGTCCCAAGCATGATGTCATCTGAGACCTTCTCACCTCCCAAAACCTCCCAGTGCATTCTGGGAGAAAAGACTTTTAACATGATCTACCTAATAGAACCCAACTTTACACACATAGACAGGCGGAGCTTTGGAATGCGAGAGACCAACTTTAATTTGTGCTACATCGCCTTGGTCATTTATCATGGTATGTATGCCTATGACATCACAGTGAATTCATGCAACTTCGACGGGCGACAAGAAATGTCTCAACAAGCAAATTTCAACATCCATAAGCAACATTCAGAGGGACAAAAACATGGTTTTTAAAGCTTTTGAACATGTTTCACGACTTAAATGTTAATGATTAACTTTTAAGATACATTATTTATGTTAAGATAAGAATGGTAGAGGCACAGAAGTGTCTCCCATAATTCTCCTTATCCTTCAGGGAATGTATCTTTATGGTCATTATGACTTTAGATCACATACTTTCCCTGGACGAGGTTTTAAAAGTTTCCTTGTTGTCTTTGCTGATTCCAGACAATGTTAATGCTGTATTGTATTCCTGCGATGATCTGAAGTGCAATGACCCTCACTTTTCAGCAATTTTTGAAAAGGGAAACCTTTATTTTAATTGTTTAAAATTATGTGTTTTGTTTTGTCAGAATATGTTAACCTAAATTTATTTGCTGTATTTTGTTGATATATATTGGAATTATATTGTTGTTTTATTGCATATAAAATTGCCAAAAACAACTTTTTGTGTCCACGTTTGTTTGTAGAGAAAATTCGCTCTGAAATTTATTTGAATGGAGACATTTGTTTTTTAAAAAAACACATTTTTAAAGTAGTTTAAAACAGTTGTTAAAATATGCCACACAACAATCTACTAAGCATATAGCAAAACAAAAAAATATTTTGTATTATTGTTATATTTTTCCAGCAGATCATACTGTTTCTATTATAATTGAAAAGCATCCACAAATAGCTCTGTGAACATTAGAATGTTCTCATCAAGACAATATGAATTAAAGTTTAAAGTTTGTGTGAATTTGACCTCAAGTTTGTTGCTCACTTTCACCTCAAAGCTCAAATCTTTCCCTCAGCACAATTTGTTTTTTTTCCCCAACATTTACAATGGCTTTATAATGCAGTCTTTTTGCACCATATGCAGTTTATATGAATGCTTTGATGTTTATGGCTTTATGTAATTCCTCAGTGTCACCTGTATCTTCATAAGTGTTGTTGAGTGTTTGTGCGAATGACTCTCCGTGCCTCAGTGTACCTCTCTCCACACACTGTTGGTGATCAAAGGTTACGTTCCAGCTTGGCTTTATGGTGCTGAGGTTTTGGGTTGGGCTAGCACATGTTGGCTCTAGGCGGGCGTGTCAGCACACAGCCCACCAGCTTTACAGCCCCTTGGCGACAGAGAGGCACCGCCATCCACCTTTATTGCTATTGGCCAAATTAGCTGGTGTTATCTGTTGGTGTCATAGTTTTCGTTGCCCAGGTGATGGAGGCCTGGGTCAAGAAACATCAAGTTCATAACCTCAGCCTCACAGGTACTGCTTTACAAGCAATTTTCAAATCACTCTCACTGGTAAGCCAATACAAATATGTAACTATTCTGCAATGACTGGGATTATTTTTATTGATGATTTTACACACACACACACACACACATATATCTTCCTCAAGGGTTTCTATTTAAGACTATAATAATTATGTTTATGAAAATGTTATCTTTCGTTCTGTTTTTGCCTATTCTATTATTCTTAAGGATAAATGTTATTTTACCTCTTTTCTCTATTTCTCTTCGTGTTGAGAGCTTTAAAAACAAGGATATGTTTTTCCCAGGGTCTCCCTCCTTTATTCATTTTCTCTGCATTGCGCTCTCTATTATGTGGTTACAAAACAGGATATTGTAGAGCAGTTGTGACCATGAGGAATGAAGGGGGTGACAATTTATCCTTCTGGATGACAGAGGACTTGCTAAAGGATTGTTGCTGTGTGAACACGCATGTGCGTGTTACCGTGTTTTATCATGCATTTGTGATTGTGTGTATCTGTAACACATGCTGACAAATGTTGTAACACATGAAATAGCCCAAAATCTGGCTGGGAT
The DNA here is from genome assembly GCA_036877585.1 of Botia kubotai. Taxonomy (NCBI): domain Eukaryota; kingdom Metazoa; phylum Chordata; class Actinopteri; order Cypriniformes; family Botiidae; genus Botia; species Botia kubotai. The sequence goes on along the minus strand of JAZGTI010004345.1, from coordinate 15,655 downwards.
GTCTCCACAGATTTACGGGGATGAAAAGAGCAAACATGGTAAATAAATCCAGGCTTTATCACAAACTAATTATAACAACCGCTCACCCAATTGTACCAGCATGAGAATTCACATGCACTTACACCTATAGTCCTATTCTATTATTATTCTAGTATTATTATTATATAGTATTATTCTCATTAAATTATAATATTAAATAATAAAAGTTCATATTAATTTGCTGCACTGTCACAGTTATATGAGGCCAGTAATATTCTCACAATTATTACAACAACCCTGTGAACCATTAATAAATAATCACAGGATGCATTTCTTGAACAAGAAGTAACACCTGAATATTTTATTTTTTTATGTGTATTTGAGTGTGTGTTTGTGTATTTTTAAAGCAGATCATGTTGGGGATTTCCTCTGAAGATGTAGTCAGATAGTATAAAGCTGCCAGTACACTGTACTGCAGTGTGTTCTTATATAACCTCATTATAAGGCCATGCCAGAGAGCAAATCCGTCGGGGGAGTCTGACAAACTACAGCTGGAAAAAATAGGAGTAAATTGATTATGATGCAACGAGTTGTAAGTAAACACGCTCATTTTGATATTCTTAGGTAAGAAGCTTCTTTGTCTTCTTGTAGACTCGTGGAGGTGAATGAGATAAACAGAGCAACAGCATTCTCCTTTCTCACCTTTTGGTTGTGTCAACACTTCTGCCAGCCAGCAGTTCTGAAAGAGCACCAAGGCCACTGGCTTTCAGAACACACTATCAGCAGAATGACCTCAGAGTTGCCCTATGTACTTTAAGCAATAGCATTTGTGAACTTTTAGGTCTTTCCTAGTCTTAAAGAGTCAGAGACGTATTAATGCATATGTGTACAGCCTCTGTTTAGTCAAGATAACACGCTATATTTAAAAGCCCCTTTCACTTCTGAGTTAATTTGTTTCAAACCTGATAGAGCAGTGCTAGTTTGTCTGAACAGGCAAATAATTTGTTAACAGAAAAATATGTCTTTTTAGTACTTTCTATTACTTCAATACTACATTCGTCAATGCTACAGAGAGAGAGAGAGAGAGACAGACATACTACAATGTCTCTCTGTCTCTCTGTCTCTCTCTCTTCACAGCACTACACCAATTGACTGCCTTATTGCCCCCCTGCTACTTTAAAAAAACAGCCCCACATTCCCTAAAGACACAAACTGTTACTGGCACTTGTGTGTTTGTGTTAGTAGCTCTTGGGGGTTCTCCACAGGGCTCCTATTATATTGTAATTGAGTACTCTGTTCTTGAATATGACCCCCACCATTTACATTCTGAGGTTTGAATGCAGAGAGTAACTGTGGCAAATGGTGCAATTCAGAAAGGTCAAATGAATCTATCCTTCATGAGACAACATACATCATTTTTTACAGTATGTTCATTTTGTTATAATAATAATAATCATCATTTTTATTAGCTCTAAAAACAAATACATAAAATAGTGCCACAATTATGTTGTCATTTAACAGTATTGTTTTAAACTTTTTTAAACAGTGTAGTTTTATATAGCTTACTGTCCCTTTCTTACTGTCCTGTTTCCTTTCACTTGTCAATTTTAGTGAGTTTCATTGCATGCATGACAAAAAATTGTATATACAAAACATTTTTAGCATGACTTTGTACAAAATCGTGCAATTAAAAATAAAGCAAAATAACAGTCCAAATGTACATGCGATATCAAAAGATTTATTAGTAGTGCAAAATAAAATTGTGTTTGAAAAAATAATACTAAATAAAGCAGCTGCAGTCAAAACTACGTAGCGATGATCAGATTTAAATAAACATTTAAAGAAGTCAAATTGACAGAGCAGCTAATGAGAAAAAAATATATCTAAAAATGAAGAACGAGCTTAAATGGCCAGTCTTCTTATTGACAGGGTGATTAAAAGCATGTGCTCCTCTCCCCTTATGCTGACAAAAACAAAAACAAAAGCACCTATCGAGACTCCACCTATCCAAAAGTCAAGGTGTACACGGGCCAAAGGTTGTATTACAACCAAGTCCCATAAAACAAAGTGCATCTATCCACATAATTATCATGACAAAATGACACATGCACCCATTCACAGAAGTCCAATGGAGAAGCAAAAACACATTGCAGCTACAGATACACACAAACATACATTCATATACGCTGCAGGACAGGTGTTCAGTGCTCGTGTTTGCACACTCACACGTCTAACACTCAGATTTAGTAGACACCTATAACCTATCAAATACCCACAATGTGTTACACGTTCACATGTCAACAGTAAGTTACTCATTAACATGTTTTAAATCATAAATCACATATTTATGATTTATTAAAGAAAAAGTGATGTACATTGTTGTCAGTGTCAATGTAAACATGGAAGATAAAACAGACCTTTCATATGCCATCTTATATGTTTTACCCTCAACAGCTTGCAAGACAAGTTACTGTGAAGACTAGAAGCAGTAATGGTCATTTTTCCATTCATTTTTCCATTCATATCACCTTGTTCTGTAATGCTGTGGCCATTTGCCACCTATGTCCACAAGCATGGGTAAATGTTTGACCAACTTCCACGACCTTGTCTTGAATTGGGAGAGACTATTGTGCATGTGCATGTGCGTGTGTGTGTCCTTGTGGGCGCATTTTTCCTGTTCTGGTTTCGCTGTTTATCCCATTTTACATGAGTATTATTAGAGGTGACATTACTAAACTTAGCTTCATTCTCTAAGGTATTCATTCTCAAAGCGTGTGCCTGTGCAGACAAAAAAAGAAACAGCAACAAATAACCAGGCCGTCGAAGAAAATGTCAAAATAAGAGGGAAAATAGCATTGTAAACGACGAAACGGAGACGTTTGAGAGTGATGGTTTCCGTGGCCAAGAGCAAGATTGTTTCCTTGTTGTGGAAAAAGAGGAGGAAAGGAGAAAAAGAGTTTGAGGGTACATGTGTGGATAAAAAAGCGCCCATCATCCACTGCAATCTCTCTGCGCGTAATTTACGACCCCCGCTATTTATTTGGCTTACACCAAATAAATGCCCCGTTAAACAACTTCGCAACAGCGCACGTAGTTGAACCTCGTTGGCAGCTCGTTTTTAGCAGGTATATTATATACAAGCTGTATGAAAGTCGTATTTATTGTGTACTAGAGCGGAAAGTTGGCATAGAAAATAGCGCCTGGGAGAGAGATTCATGCCTTTCATCAGTCTTTACTGTACGATTTGAGAAGAACTGATATTATAAAACAAACAATTGTTCTCTCTTTTTATTTTTCTGCATAGTTTTTATTTCTTCAGGGCTGTGTAAGCATCACCTCCGCTTCAACTTTGAACGCTGAGAAAATTATTGGCTAAACTAATGCAGCACATGCCAAAATAGACTAATCGAATCTACACGTACCAAGACTATGAGAGAATCGCCAAAAAATGCGCATTTATAAACTTCTTCAAAGTCGACGCATTCTGCGAGTGTGTTTGTGAGCCTTGTGTACGCATACGTTGTGTGCGTGTTTGTCTATTCATCTGTCATTAGGGAGGCTTGGTGAGGAGACTCCATGGAGCCCAGAACCCAGGGGTCAAGTCCAGGTTTTCCCAGCCCCCAGCAACCCGCCCTCTCTCCTCTGCTCTAGAAAGATGGACAGAATCAGGGAGAGGCGTGAAGGGATGGGGAGGAGAGGACATGAACCTGGAGTGACAGATTGACGCAGAAGCAAGGAACAGTGGGAAAGGATATTGTGGACAGTAAACGATTTACTTCATTTTGCAGCCAATGTGTTTGGCTTCTACAGAGGTTAGCTGAATGGTTATGCTTTGATTTATCATGTCACTCCTGAAGTTAAAGACAGTGAATCTGATGTTTCCACTCATTCATAATTTGGCCTTTACGATGATCAATTTGATGTAAATTGAGACCCTATGACACCCTGTGACCCTAATGTCCCCCATGCCCCTCTGTCTGTCTTTGTGTGTCTGTCTCTCTGTCTCTCTTTCTCTCTGTCTCTCATTCTAGTTGAAGTGTGGAGTGATGGAAACAGGGCGGCTCTCTCTCTCTCACCCTCTCGTCTCCAGAGTGCCCTGTGGTTCAGGCAGGGTGTGAGATGCTGCTGAGCTGTGTTATTCTTTATGTCGATCTCCTGCGAGGAGCGGGAGTCGGCACAGCTAGTTACATACACAGCACCATCAGCCTGTCAATCAATTCATGTCAGATAATCACAGGCCCTACGGTTTCAAACACATGCACACACACAATATTTGATATATGCCCTCATATATATACAGTGAACTGTGAAAGTATTTAGACACAATATTTAATGAAGATAGCACAAACACATCTTTCAAGACAAACATTTCACTAAAAATAGTTTGTTAGGTTTAACAAACCTAGGTGCACTTTATACAACTAAATGAGAGCTGTTGCATTCTCCTTTATTGTTTTACTACACCTAATAAATGTGTAGACAATAACCATTAGGGCAATCAATGACTGAGCATGACTGAAGATACCGCACAACACACACACATAGTTGGGCACCTCCATACATTAATTATGCTCAGCAATCTTTCTATATGCCTACTATAACATATGGAGACTACTTTCAACCGAGGTTGATTTTTGCATGGTCACATTCCATTAGAAACTTTTTCATGAGTGGAATGAACTTTGACCCTGCCCCGGTCAGCTGAACTCTAGCCCACTCATTAATTTATAGACTCCGTGCCACCTGATTGGTGGTGCGCTGATGATGTCAGCCCCGAAACAGCAGCACTAAATTATAATCATAGCCGTCGTAAAGACAAGGGCCTGCTGCACATGTGGAATTCTTTTCTCTCTCTTTTTCTCTTCTTCTCTTTCATTATCTCCCCCTCCTCTCCCCGCTCCGTCGTCTCCATGCAGGATTTCCTCATTTTCCTGTCTGTCTATCTATTTCTTTTTCTTTTTGTCTGTCTGTTTCTCATGTTCCTTCATTCGGTTAATCTCTCATCTTGTTCTGTTGTTCTCTCTCTCTCTTTCTGTCGCTCTCTCTGCCGCTTCTGAACATGCACTTTGGATAACCCTGTTTGAAGACCCTTCACTGCACTTTGCAGATAGATGCAGCCTATTTATTTTACTGTAAGAACACAGCAGACACGGGGAGCCAGAGAAAGAGAGAGTGTGTGAGAGAGGGACATACATTTTGGAAGGTTAAATCCAAAATAAGTGGGCTGAAAGTGTGTATGTGTGTGTGTACGCACAAGTGTGTGTCCGTTAACTGCATTTTCAAGAGAGCCTTCTAGATTTATAGAAGTGACTCAAGACCTTGGAATATTTTTAACCGTGATTTGTTTGATTGTGTGGGGGAGTAGAGAGAGAGCTGGAAGTACTTTAATACCACATTCTCTCTCTGTCTGTCTGTCTGTCTGTCTGTCTCTCCCTCTCTCTCTCTCTTTCTCTTATATTATGGCCGCCCTCCAACACACAGACGCAATATCACCATCTCTCTTACCTATTCAGGCTCCTACAGTGCACCTACAGTGCTTACGAGTTTGGAAATTGCAATTGAACTTGATTTGCATGAAAGTATTTTTGGTTGCTGGACTAGATCATACTTCTTTCTCTCCTTTTTGCATATTTTTTGGTGAACATGATCTTACATGCTATTCATTACCAGCACACACATTTGTATTAACCACATATAACATACACAAATAGACACTTTACAATTAAAATTAGGGCCAATGTTCCAGTATTCTTTAATTGATATGTCCCTGAGTTGTCTTTAAAAATCTATGGTAATTCACATGTAAATCATGACATTACAGTGCTACTTATCCTGTACATAGTATCTGGCACGACTTGAAGGCAGTATTTTACCACAGTGTTGTTGAATTTTTGAGTCTAAAGTTGATTGTTTTATATTATTGTATAGCTATGAAGCTACTCCTGATTTGTTGACCAGATCACAGTTCAAGTTTGTTACAAAGACTTTAGAAAGGAATGTTTTACTGCTCGCTCTCTTTCTCTTTCACACACATACACAGACTCACTCTCTCACTCACTGTAATGGGGTTTGCTGGGTTTGATAAGCTTCTCTCTGATGGCCTCCTGGCCCTGATGATGCGGACACAGAGACAAAGGCCAACAGCAGCATTCTTCTGAAGTAGGAGTTTAACACACGTTCAGATAACAGAGAGGTATTTACAGCACACTTCACTGTTACCTTAGAGCTTATACACAAACACTGCATAACCCAACAAAGGAGCTATTTTAAAGATTATTGTATGGTAATTAGGTTGGATCTGTTAAAGGGTAAGAAGATGAGAGTAGAGTGCAGGAGAGTAAAGGACAGGAGAAATGAAGAGAGGAGACATGAGATGCAGAGAAGAGAGGAAGAGGGCAGGAGAGGAGATGAGATGCAGAGAATGGAGGAAGGGAAGAGAAGGTAAGATGGATTCAGACTAAGCAGGAGTTATTGCTGTGAATGTGTGCAGATTAAGCTGCAGTCAGTGTGGCTGTGAGTGTATCAGTGAGCGACAGGCCTGTCCATCTGAAGTCCCGCTGGGATTCCTCTGCCTGTGTCTCATTGTGCTGGGTCCTGTAAGACAAAGGGTTAAGTAAATGTTTGGGGAAGATAAGGCCACTCACACTGACAGCATGCAGACTACATGAACCGGGCTCCACTACGGCCAGATTACACATTCACACACACACACACTCCTCCTCCTCCTCACTTCTCTCTTTCTCAGTTCTCACTCTTTTTCTTAGAAGTTCTTTATCTGCATGTTTCAATTTAAATGAGACTTTTGTGTATTAGACTTGGTGTATTTTGCGTACATATTTTTGTAAAGCGTCTTTGTGTTCACGCACGAACACTATCATATTTGAAATGACCTCATCCTAATATCGAATTTTATGTCACCAGCATCTTATATGTAGGTCATTCTAGCAATGCAGTCTCCAGGAATGACTCTCTTTCCCCAAACATAAATTTTATTTGATCTGTAATTATAGATTTGTTGACATCTGTTGCATCTATCATATAACGTTGGTATATTCATATTTTTCGGAGAAATTAAAACTATCTGTGATCATATTAAAATTAGTTGTTTGTCTCATACAATGACACTTAGTATTACCATACATTTATTTAATATCATGAAAATGATTTACTGTGTTACTGAGTTTGTCACATTTTAGAGTTCAAAAATACTGCATACCAGGAATGACTCAACCAGAGTGAACATACACAGTAGAGGCAGTGAAGTTTCTTTGTGTGCGCATGAGAGAGAGTACGTGTAACATGCAGCAGTTTTATGTTGTCATGTAGTATTAAAACATAGGAGCAGTGAGAGGGAAATAGTGGAGACTTGCTTAGCGTGGCCGTTCCAGCTGCTATCTCCAGCAACAAGACTGAAAGTCTGGCCAGGAAAACAGACTCGCACACACTCACTCCTATTTTCTTTAATGTGCTCTGCTCAGTTTTTCCTACTCTCAAAACAAGCTGTGTTCCACGACTGATAAGAGAGAGGAGAGGCTGTGTACCTGTGTCTGTGTTTTTCTTTATTTTTTATGGGCGTGTAACATTAGTCACTTAAGTAATGACATTAGTGCTTTATGTGTAATGCATGTGGGTGCATTATGTATAGTGGGTGAAATTGCATGTAAAACTCTACTAGCATCCGGTCAAATAGTACTGAAACACTTTGTCATGTAAGTAAAGCATTGTACAAGTGTCATTTTGTGTCAGCTTGTGAAATGAAGGCGGGCCTACACATACAAAAAAAATAAGAGAATTAAGTTAGAATAAAAAAATCACTTACAATAAAAATATAATATTACCATGGATTTTTGGACAGTACCGTGATACCAGTTGTATCCTTTCAAGTACCTTCAAGTACCTTTAAAGTATATAATTATACAATCCATGTACTATCCCAGCTAACAGTTTCTGGTCAGAATTTTCTGGAAACATTATTTCATGGAAAAAAAAGAAAATGTTCCAAGAAAGTTATTATGTGGTTCCCCTCAGAAAAATAACAAAACAGGAACCAAAAACTAACGTTAGAGGAACATCCTGTGTTTGTTGGGATTATACTGCTACAGTTTTTTTTTGCAAGGGTTCAACCCAGCATCGGCTCACTAAACCAGTTTCAATGGCGTAAAAATGAGTCTTGAAAACACATAAACCATCCTCTTTCCGTTTACTTCTTACTTTCACACATATTAAAATTATGGCCCACATTTTGCCCAAAGAGGAGCATATAAATTAAACCACAAATGTCAAACTACACAACGAAGTGTCGCCATTGATGTTCCATTGCAATACACAAACGGTGAATGCTCTCTGTACACATTTAGACATTTTGTTTTTCTCCAAAATTGGGCTATTAAATAAACACTGAGGTTAGGTTATGGAGCAAAGATGTCAGATGGTTTATGCAGACTTCATTCATGTACGGTCGAGTTTGATTTGGCCACGGCTAATAAGAACGGCAAACATTATGTCAAATTGTCATATTGGCGTCCATTGTGGCTCGACTAACGATACACAGTCCGTGATTTGTGCGAACCGCTAAAAAACAATAAGGACAGTTTGTCATTTACTTGATATGTTAACATGTCAATGAAATATCTGTATATCAAATAATGCATCACCTGCCATTTTAGCTATGAAGCGCTAACACTGGCAAAACTGGGAGACAAACAGTGAATTTTGTTAAAAGTGTTTCTAGGTCATTGTGTATCATAACACATAGAGTGAGGGGGTGCGTCATAACACATAGAGTGAGGGGGTGCGTCATCTCCCAGCCAGTGAAGATTTAGGTGGACAGTTGTTTGAAACAGGGGTATGTATTCATGAACTGGAAATTAGCTTGTGCTCTTTGGATAATCTACACCTTTGGGAGGATTGGGAATCTAAAACACCCTCCCATCCTTTTTAACTTCCCCCTCTCTCTCCATCACACACACACAAACACACACTGACACAAACACATTCAGACTTTCTTTATATTTCTTTTTCCATTCTGTGCCCCATCGCCCCTCCTCGCGCATTACTATAACCCTTGTGTCTTCCTAGTTACTTTCTCTCCATTCTTTCTCTCTCTGTCTCTCGCCCTCCCTCCTGCTGGTTTTATCAGTGGTCCTGCTCAGTGTCCTACTGTCATGTCTTGATGTGATTTATGTCATGGGCTGTGAAGTTTACTTATCTCCTCCCCTACACACACACACACACACACATACACAGAGGAGCTGGCTAGCTCTTTCTAGGGCTCAGCCAGCCTGGCTCCTCTGCTGACCAGCACTCAGATCGGGCCAAAATTAGTTAGCAGGATGGGGTGTGTGTGAATGTTTGTGGCAGCAATGATTATTGGGGTGTGTGAGGTTCTGAAATGAGATGAAGGATAAAAGGACCAACTTAGAAGTGATGTTATGACGTATGTTCTGCATAGTTCTGTCAATCACAAAGCAGTAGATTTCCTCTCCTCTTAAATTATACCATACTTGGTATGAAGAGCATCAAAAACAACAGAAGAATAAGCATCAAACAGTCAATTTTACGAATCCTGTCCTATCCTTTTCTATTCTATTATATCATATCCCGTCCTATCCTGTATCATCCTGTCCTATCGTATCCCATCACATCCCATCCTCCTTTCTGAATGTTCTCCTCCTATGTTCATTCCAGTCTTTGAGTCTGAAACTTTGAGCCTAAATCTTTAAGTCTGAATCTTTGAGTCTGAATTTTTGCCCCTGCTAATTGTGACAAGAATCACCTGGCACCATATTTGTCATGTCCTCCATTCGGTGACTTCCAGCCCCATTTATGTCATAGTTCTGTCCATAACCTTGAAATACTTTCATACATGTGTCTGCTACGTATGCTTGTGATATTTGTGAGGTGCATATGTGATTTGTGTGTGTGTGCATTGGAGGGGTCGTCCACATCTCTCGGCTACACAGCTCTTAGTGAAGACCCTTTGATGTGCTTTTAGAATGGCCGTACGGCTCTCTGCTTTACCTCTCTCTTGACAATTGTTTATTAGTTTTGAAACGGCTATAGTGGACATCAGGCTTTCTGAGATCGAGAGTTTTAGAAAAGGACAACTCACAACTCACCCAAACTCCTCCAGAGCAGAAACCTGGACAGAGACTTCAGAGAGTGATGGAGGGCAAGGGGAGACTGAAGACTACTGAGGTGGGGATTTTGAAGGATGGTGTTCTCAGAGAACAGATGAAGAACAGGCTGCTTTCAATTTTTATAATAGAATGTTAATGAAATTAGCCACACCCCGCATATGTTGAAGTGAAATGACAGTAAGTTACGTTTACAAAAATAGAATTTATAACATTTTAATAACATTCAGCAGTGAAATTTTAACAGAACAGTATTTAGGGAAAAAGGAAATAATTACAGTAATAATTAAAGTAATTCTGACTAAATAATTCTATTTATTTACTTTATTATTTCTTAATATTTTCTGTCACATTTCTTCAACTGATTAAACTTTCTTTCTTTAAATTTCTTTAAACCAAAAGCATTTTACACCACAAAATAATAATTTGATAATAAAACAATAATTAAGTTGGTTCTTTTACCATAAATCAAAGGTTAATTGATTAAATATAATACCATAAAGTGTATATAAATTAAATATGAATGTATATAGGTGGTGTTTCAAATACTGTTTATTAATATCAAATAATGTTTCAGGAAATACTCTTTATGCTGTGTGTCATTCATAATAAAAATTACAATGTTAAAGTCTGCCTTACCCTTCAGATTCCATTTCAATTCTGTTTCCTTAAATTCAAATCCCAATTCTGCATCCTGTTTGCTGCCTTAATTCAAATGCAGGAATTGAATTGGAATTAAACTGGTATTCTCAATCTAATCTGAACGATGCACATCCCAGTTGGAGTGAGAGGGTCACAATTGAGAGTGTATGAGAGGGGCGAGACCACCCTGGTGCTTAAGAGCTCATTGTGTGTGAGATTTATAGCAATGGTTACTGGTTGTGAGAGGTCTTTGAGAGTACTGTGGAAGTGCTGAGAGAGCTCTGTATAAACGCCTCAAGAGCATTATTAAAGCGTCGTATATGCACAGGGATATCTTGGGCACACCTCTGTCACTGGCTGATTTTTCCTGTCTGTTTTAAAGTGGTTTCTAATCCAATGTCTAATCCAATAATCTAATGCTCTTTGTTTTTGACATATATAATTAATGGTTAAGTAACAGAGATAAACTATTTGAAGAAAAAGTCACTTCACTTTTTTATTTGTTTGTATACTTTTATTTGTTTTGTCCTGGTTTTCCCGTCTCACCTCTGAGACTAAAAGATGTCAAGCTTTCCCTTCTGTATAGGTTAATAAACTAAGCAACCTTTTTCAATATAGACAGTTATGTTATATACATTCTGAATACACTCACTGTTTCCTGTGGTTAAAACAGTCCTGCTTAATAGCAACAATACAATGGTGTTAATATTTAGAGGTAACTTAAATGATAAATGATAACTACCAACTATATTACTTTATTTTGTTGTCTGTTTTTCTACCATCAGGAAATAACCACATAACTGTACAGCAGAGTTAGTCACATGACTGTCATCCAAAATCTGTACCACTTTTTGAATGTTATTTCAGATAAAAAAAATTCATAAGATTGAAAATAAAAAGGGTGAATGTTTCTGTAGCCCATAGTGAAGAAAATGCTTTTATTTAAAGTGAAACAAGGTTATCTATATTTAGTCTCAGTCTTTGGTTTGTAAGACATCTGGTCTAAGAAGGTCTTGGCCATGAAATGACAAATTGTGACAGATAGATAGATGATACCTGCATGAGAACTAGATAGTTTTCACATGTCCCTCTCCAGCCCCCTTAATGGCGATTTCTCAAATCTGTCTCAACGTGTCTTACATTTTGTGCATGCTCCTAATACTGCCTAATTTTCTCCTTCGTACAGAAGAAAAAAAAGTCAGGGTTATAAATTGTATTAAGACTGTATTTAGTACCAAATCTGATTTACCAAACCTTATTTAAAATTTTATAAAACATTAACTATTATTCATTCAATTTCTTGAGGTTGACAATAAACATTTTCTGAAGGTTAAGGTTACCTGTAGGTCTATATTAAAATGTTGTATGCACCTTTGCACAAAACGTTTCTTTATTTCCAATGAAGCACACAGTAGAATAGATTTTCAGAAAAAACTTTAAAGCTCTGAACAGTGTTTTAAGAGAAAGTGACGTGATATGAGTCTGTCTCAGTATAAACAGTGTTTTATATTGGTTTTAGATGAATAATCCAGATACAGCAACTTCTCCAAAACCAGTTTTCTCTTCATTTTTCACATCTGATTCCCAAGAGTCAAAGAGTTACTGAGAGTTCAGTTCATTCATCTTCTCTCAAATAAAGAGAGACTCCTTGCAAACCGGTCTAATCTGCTATTCTCATAACTATCACTTTTCCCTCACGGCTTGGGACGTGATATGGTCTTTCTGTCAGCTTGAGTCTTATCGCTATGTATAAAGGGTAAGAAAACACTGAGATGTTTGGTTTCTAATAGGCCTGTGTGGTGTAATTGGCTAATTGCTTTATTTTTCTCTAAGGGTTCTGTGTTTTCTCATAGAGGCAGGAGGCCATAAACACATATGAGCATCTCTCTCACTGTCAAGGCATCCTGAGTTGTGATTGGCTGAGGGCTGAACTGGTACTGCCGTCTATTGGCTGGGTTGAGGATGAATGGCCATGCTGACAGCCAATGGGGCCAATCGAGGGTGAGCTGAGTGAGATATGGGCCTGCACATTCTTGAGCACTAATCAAATCTTATAAGCTTTCACTGATGGCTGTGTGTTATGGTTGTTGATTTCCCTACATTAGTCTCACAATGTGCCTATGTTCTTATTTGCATTAGTGTGTGTAAGAGAGAGAATGTGTGTGTGTGTGTGTATGTGTGTGATAATGAGAGAGAGAGAAAGAGGGAAAGAGAGAGAGAAAGAGGGAAAGAGAGAAAGAGAGATGAAGCATATTCATAGACATATGTATAAATCCTCGTTGTGTAAGTCAAGAGGGGGGATTTTATTCAGAGAGTAAATCAGCCTGTTTCAAGAGTTCAAATGCAGGAGGAACCCAGACATGCCTCAAAATGCTTCAAACACACACACTCAAACTTAAACATTTATTTTCCACTTTTAGTTTCTTAAAAGTGGCCCTTACAAGTATAGCCAAACCTGTCTGCACACACACACACTTTGTAGCTAATAAAGTTTATATTGAAGAGGTTCTGGGGTCAAAGGTCACATGCTGCCCTCTGCTCAGCCTCCCTTCAGCACTCCATCTACTGCTCCAACAGGACTGCCGAAAATATCCCATGATGGATGCAGATCTAAGCTCTACCCTCACTCCCTCCCCCTTTCTCTCTATGTCTCTCTCTGTCTCCATCTTGCTTGTTCTGCTCATCAGACCGTCTCTCGTCATCCCTATTAGCCCAGATGAAGATGGATATGGACAGTCAGTTATTTATGGATGAGGGCGGAGCTCTGAACCTCTATTACAATTCTTTAATGTCCTGACTGAGACCTGAGCATGTTTTACATTACCTGTTGTAAGCATTATTCATGTCCACAAAGAAAATTGTTATTTTTCTACAGCTCTTTTATCCTTGTTTTTTATTAACGTTTTTATTAGCACAAAAGATTTACAGTGAAAGGCTACTAATAATTTGTTCCAGTCCTCGCACAAATGGCAAGATTTTCCAGTAAAAAAAACAGATTATATAAAAAAACAACAAAGCCCTTTCTCCACAAGGTTTTCAGTGAATAATGACAAAACGTTTTCTTTGTTCCTCACTCACTGCACTTGTGCGGACTGAAAAATGTAGAATTCAGCACATGAGTTATATGTGCTAGTTTTATGCTTTGTCATTTGTTAAGTTTTGTCATTTATTAAGTTTTGTCATTTTTAAGTTTTTTAAGTTGCTTTTGATTGTTATATATTATTTGTCCATAATAAAACACACATCTTAATGTTCTGTAAGGATTTCTTTTTCAGACACATGTATCTACAGAAAGACAACGAGTCTGGAGGTCTGTGTGGTGAAGGTGGACAGTTATGTCTGTTGTGTGTGTAGCAGACACACAGCGTGGGACACAGGAATCAAGAGAGGGTGTTTTTGAGCTCTGTTTTAGTCAACTTCCCTTCAGTGCCACAGAACTTCCTGTGTCTGTTCCGTTAAAAGGAGACCCACTGGCTTCCCACCCCCGCCCCCGAGCCGGAACAAGTGTGTGAGTGTACACGAGACCATGCAGGTGCCCGTCTTGCCTGTCTCAAATCATGGCCACTTTCCAAACTCGATTCTCTCCCTCTGTACCTTATAGAGTAGTCAGTATTTGTCTACAGGGTGTAACTCTTATTAATGTGGCCACTTTAGCGTGTTAAATCTTTAAACTAGAGACAGAGGTTAGGGTACCAATAATGCATTGCAAGCTGGGTAAACATTTATCGCACATACGCATTCATACAGCCACCCACGCTTAACACTTAAGCACAGCTTTTGCCACTTAGACTGAAGGGCAAATAGAGACTGTCTGGAACAGTGAGGTCACCTGACCTGAAACATTCTGATTTATGCCAACGCGTATGACAGATTAAAAGATTTTAAATCTCTGGCATGTCCAAACAGACGTTCTAATGGTTTGGAATATGGACTTACAATTGAAATACACATATAGTGAAATATATCTGTTTGTGCTACGGACATTTTCCATCCTTAGATTTGTGAATCTCAGTGTTAAGATTACAAATTTCTTTGGGGACTGGAAACCAATGCCCACCAACCCCCACCCCCCCTTCCGACCCTGGTTCTGTATCTTTCTTTCTTTCTTGTTTGATGTTGCTGTAACTGGTTGTAGTCTTTGGGTGGGCTTGGACACTATCAGGTCTTCCAGTGACCGACTGCTCCATCATGTTGTTTTCTGGCAAGACTACAGACAAATGATGAAGGCGCGTTCATTCCTTTGCTCTATACCAGAACACATCCCCTTAAACAGAAACAATCCTGGTTTCCATCCCACTTGTGCCACCAGGTTTGAGGACACATGTTGTCGAGTTTATCAAAAGTAGTTTAGGAGCAGAAACCACATCGGAGCTTCCTATGTGACATCATTTATTGCTTCCCATGATGAATGTGTGAATGTATCTGTGAGAGGGTGTTTGTTTGAATTTAGCTTCTCTGCAGTGTGTGCTGCGATAAAAATGTTGAGACACACTCATTTTTAGTTTATATTGGCCATATGTTTTGTTTGACCAGAATGTGATTGCGAGGAAGCCTGACAGGTGAACTTCTATAGAGATAAATTCCACAGTGCCCTCTAGTGACTGACTTTAAAACTGCAGAGCCGCTTCGCTGCTATTATGCGAGCCTGTTGAAGGCCCTGTTTTGTGCATGTAGTCTGTTTTGTTTAATCCCACGTCTTTTTTGATCAGATATCAATTTTTAAATATTACAAGCACAAATATTGTAAATATTTAATAGTAGTAAAAAATCAAAGTCCTACACCACATGCTGTTTATAGCCAAAGTAGCAGTTATATTCAAAAACGTGAGTAACTCATTGTTCTTTCATGTGTTACTGTTTTATGGGCAAAGCTTGTTCCTGCAGTGTTAGACATCTTT